>JAQIXX010000400.1:0-62473 GCA_034700605.1 Willowsia nigromaculata | reverse complement strand
GTTGTTTTGCGGAGTTGGTTAGAATAGAAGTTGTTCTTATTGTACTTCTCTTTTGTGGAAGCGTTTTGCCTTCTCTTCTACTCATCTATTGAAAAACAAGGTAAAAAGAACAGAACATCTGGGTATCTGAGTAAGTGCAAAGAGCGAATAAGCAGAGTAAGTTGTGTAGTGGCCGTAGTACGACCAAAATAAGTTGAGCATGTACCAGCAGTTCTCATATAATAATGTGGGAGAATATTGGAAAAGTTTTGAATCGTCACCTTTCTTGAATTTTCACACACATAACATGTTTAATAAAAACCATAAGCATGAGCATTTTTAGAAGGTATTAAAGATAAAGGATAGAATATACTTGAAGACGTATGTATTGGTGTATTAATCTGAAATACAGAGACATGGCATTATTATGAACCACGAAGTTCTTAGCACATCTTAGCACACGACATCTCAGCAGCATCAACATTATAATATTGCTGTATCGCTCTTTTGAGTAACTCATGTAAAATGTGAGATTAGGATTACTCTTTTCCACAGTTGTTGCTCGTTGCTGTCTTGAATCGCAAGCATCAAATACACTTTTACATGTATTGACAAAGATGAGAATATAATAAACAGTGATGAACTAAATTGCAGGTAATACACTGCTATATTGCTACAAGTACATGTCTCTAAAGCCTTATCGATGAGTTACAATCACTTTAAGGTAAAAAATTACATTTGCGAGTGGGGACTTGTTCCCTGAACACACTTTTTGGCTTAAACCAAAAGTTATATTTGCAAAAATACCGATTTGTTAATTCGTCCCATACATATACATACTCGTGTAAAGGAAATACAAATGGTAAGACTACGAAAGAGATCAGAAGAGAAGAAGTGATCTTGGCAATTTTCTCTCTTTTCGTATTCTAATCATGTGTATAATAAATGCAGTGGAGTGACTGTGGTAGTGAATTGGATAAGTAGTTCATATGCTAATGGTTTGTCATATTTTAATTTGTTCACCCATTCATTCATTTATCACTTGGTCATTAGTCATTATCATTCAAAAAATATCAATCTGTAAATAAAGTGCACTTTATCGGAATCAGTTTGTTGAGTCAGGCAGGATCACTACTCTACCTCTGCTGTGAGCAAGTTGATACAAATTTTTCGATTGTGTGGTACTAAACGCCAAATTTTATGGAGAGGGACACATGATTTCACAAAAAAAAATAATTTATTAGGAGAATAGTGTGCAAAAATTATCTCTCTTTCATTTTACATGATTTATGAAAAACTCGTTTCAACATGCATGCTTGTCTTTTTCAACAACTTTCATCGAGCACATAGACTACACATTTGAAGAAAAGGCTTACTACTATGTGGATCATTTAACGACAATGAATATACATGTGCATAATATGTAATGTGTTTTAAGTTTATTTTATTCATACACATCCATTAAGTTTGCCCTTAATCAGAGCAACCAATTGAGCACCATAATGTTTGCTCGTGTACTGCTCAAGCATTTTCCATCACTTATTACTTGACTTCGAGTAATGTTTTGCATATTTTCGGATAAGACTCAATCTCAATTTTAAACCGTGGTTTAGTTCATCTACACTTTTACTTTAATCTCTTCATTGTTTTGGTTATCTAGTATAGATAGATAAGGCTTAACCTTGTGCTTACTGGGCCGTGTTGAATATGGATATTAGGCTGATATACGTTACATAGAATTCGTTCGTATTAAAAGTAGTATCAAGATGAATGAAAGAAAGCCTTGGTGTGATAAATCCATACAGTTGTGATTTTTGCTCTTCAGTGTAAAAAAGTTTTGCTAAAATGTGATCTTTAACCACATGTGTATTAAATTCATCTTCCAGGCGCAACGTATCACCACGAGTCGAAGCAGAATGATGATGAGTGAAAATGTGCGATGGAAATAGGTGATACAGCTGGAGCGGTTGTGTGTCTGAGTAACCGGAATGAAGAATTACTTTATAGTGTAATTATTACAGATTTATCAAAACTCAACAATAAATTGTGCGGAAAGATTTGAAATGTAGAATTTGGAATTAATTGGAATGGATTCGCATAAGGTCTTTCCTTTGCAAAGGCCACTTTAGTTGCCTTCCTGAGAGAAAAACGATAATTTTAAAGATCCGTGTGTGTAGTGTTGTGATTGAGTGATCCTTCTTTAGATTCCGGCTTTAATGAGACTCGACTGCTTTAATTTGTTCGTATCATGCGTTTCTCCGCACACGTGGATTGTGTGCTCATTCATTGGAACCGAAGAGAATCAAGGTTTGTAAAACAATGTTTTCCCAACAGCATGTCATACAAGCTAAAAAAAAAATGCCTAACAATCGCAAAAAAAGGAGAAAAATTCATGATTCATTGATCTTTAAAAACGTTCCAAGTAGAATATAAAAATTCATCAGGTAACTTGTAACGTTATAATCAGTTATAATTAAATACAAATTTTGCTAAATTAAGTAAGGGTAATGTATACAGCAATCGCAAAATGCCTCTACGTCAAGTCAAACGTCATTCATTTAAATCAGTCAAAAACAGATTATCTCTGTGCATTCCAACTAGGAACATTGATCTTCTTGTACATACCGGACTCTTAGTCTCCTTTCTTAAAGCAAAAGTTAACATTTGTCCACTTCACAATCATAGACATAACAATTTTTAATAAGCAAAAGCACTTGACCTTCACACGAACGATGATATACATGCCTGGGTGCAGATCACAAAAAATTGAAAAATCGACCATTGGCCGGTATTAAAGTAAACAACCTAAAAAAATATAGCATGCATCATGCACTTTGCTTACTGCTCAGATATTCACTGAAGTGGATTATGACAAAGAATCCAGACGCGCAATTTTGTTAAATAACGTATTTATACGTGTGCTTCATTTTCATCCTCTTGAATTAATACAATAGGAAGCACGTAATGGTCTAATCTTCATCCTTCATGTATCTTTACTTAAATCACTTATCTTAAACGGTACCAAAGACTAAAAGAGTGTATTTAGTGTAAATACTATTCTGTTATATGGCCATTGCAACATCAAGTCAAAAATACAGATTAGCATTGTGTCAGATAAAATTTACGATTTTATGAAAACTTGTACTAGGTATACATACCATCCACATTAATTTGAATTTTAGTCATACCTCTACTATCACAATTTATATCAGTAAATGTTAAGTACGGTCGTAGACGTGTCATTCTCAGTTTAGCTTACTTGGGCTATAACCTTTGCGAATAATGTTTTACGTAGGATTTCCGTTTCCTTAGGTCAGCGCAACAATTTAGAATTTCTTTCTGCAAATAAGAAAAGAATGCATGTAAATTGATGAGTGAATAGATTAGCCAAAATGCTTTAAGTCTCACAGCATGCTTAAAGACTGTCAGTAAGAAATACTATCAAAGACGTCATCTGTGCTAATGCTCCCTACTCCCTACCTCTACCTAAATAACAAAGGGGAAGCATCTCATGTTAAATTGCACATTGCACCAAAATGGGTTGGCCTAATGGTCTTGTCTTGTGCATCAAAAATATGCGCATTAATCACCAATAAGAAGGTATTTATGCTGAATGTACAGCAAGCGCTCATTGAGTTTACCTTTTTCTCCATTCTGCATGCTTTGTTGATTATCTCAGCCTCATTATCTCAAAATGTATCTCTCAAGTAGGATATATCACCCTTCCCATTGCCTTCATATGAAAACTGCTTTGTGACACAGATTTAAGCCAATTGCCTGTTGAACTTCAAAATTACAAGAAAACAGAGACAACACATACAACAATGATAACATTTTGTTTTCAAATCGTAATAATAAAATATGCAATAGATATTGAAAGATCTTTTGTTGATTTTTATTGTAATTTACATGTTTGGATTTTGGATTGCGAGTAATAATTTGAGTTGATTTAATATGACAAACAACATCTACTAATTTGATTATAGGATCAGCTCGTGGATTCTATTTATTAATTTCGAAATGCTACGTATTTATTGGAACTCGTAGAGATGGTAGAAACATGCCATATATTTTTCATATTTTCCTGTCCTCATACCACCCATATGCAATATAATTAAGCACGCAAGTGTTTATTACAAAAATATTTTTGTTTTTCTGGCTTGCCGGTAAAAATTACTCCGGATTTAATATTGAGGCATGATGACTAATTGGAAAGCATCCGGCTCTCGTCTAAACGTTTGCTTTTTTTATGACTTTATGTTTCAGCTCCCGCCCTCACCAGGACAAAGGCTCAATGAAAGATGAAAGATCAAGTCAGTAGAAATATATACTGCATAAAGGAATCCTCCCACGCCCTAGTTCAGTAATTGAAATAACATCATTAAAACTCTCCCGCTGTTTCAATTAGCTTTCTTCCTCTCTCCGTCACCAACTCTCTTCGTAGAAATGATAATACCCACATATACCATAAAGGATCATATAAGGAGGCAATAACATCAGAAGGAAACAATTTTATTGCAACATCAAAGCACCAAACGAACACCAACGAATCGAACTACCCGAAAATCGTAGTCATAATCAAATAACAATAATAATTGTTTTTCACTGTTCTGACTCATATAAACTGGGAGTGCTCTTTGAAGCGGATTTCAGAAAATTTTATTTTTATCTTTCGTGCAAAAACAACCACATCTATAAGTATGTTTCGCTTGAAGAACCTCATACCAAGAAAACATCATGAAGTCTGAAATATTATGTTGAGAGGTACACTCCGTCAAAGAAGGCCAGCTATATTTTGCACTGTCAATGCAGAACGTTATTGATGGTGCCACAAGGGTCCAAACTGTTTTCTCCCTGAGTGGATGGAAAGAGGAGAGGATGATGCCTGTGTTGATAAAAGGCATAAAGTTTAAGTAAATTTTGCAACAGCAGAAAAAGTATATGCTTTATATTTTGTTAGTTTCACTGCAAAATACGATAAAAGGAGGAAGAAACGGGCCACATATATAATCTACTCAGATTCAGAATATATATGAAATCATTGATGCGATGCTAATTTATTAACAACATTTCATCGTAAAACTGGAAGCAAAGTCGCTTGATTGCCGTAATTTGCCCTTTTTATCATCGTATCCAGAGAATTTAAGCTTTACATAGCATATCCTTGTGCGCAAAATTCGACTAGTGAGGAGAGAGCGAGGAGAGTTCAATATTTTTATACTCGCATGCGAAACATGTTTGAAAAGTCAAGACGAAGTTTCATATCAGGAGCCCGTGGTACGTACCGTGTTCGCGATTCTTCTGTTGATATATCAGCAACAGCAGCAGCTACCTCCGCAACTTCTTCTTCCTCAACTTGTGGAAATAATAATAACATTAATGTTGGAAATGGCAATGGAATTTCTACTGTTGTTGGTCCGGTGTCTTCCAGCGGATCCGCATTCCGCCAATACACTGGGAAAATTGGGAGAGCCGGCAAGAAGCTTAACGTCAACGTTGTGTTCCTCGATGATACCCAGCATACATTTGAAATCGAGGTAACGAATGAAAAAAGCAGTATAACTTTTTTCTATATCTTGTGCTCCAAAGATCTCTCCAAATATGCTATATTCACAAACATTTTAGTCTGCTTGTTTTTGAGCTCATAAATGGATAGAAAACAATGTACATGCTAGAAAAATGAGATTAAAAATACGAGTTTGCTCTGCGTTTTCGCTTTTCTTGGAGGAATTTATACTGATAAAAATTATTTTCTTTCTAGAAATCTGCCAAGGGTTCCGTTTTATTCGAGAAGGTTTTCCAACACCTGGAGCTAATTGAGAAGGACTACTTTGGCCTTCAATTCGATGAACTCCTTCCTCCACCAGACGTGATATATCCGCTTAGTAATCCTCATCTTGTAAGTCCCCGTCTACTTTTTATTTTAATTCTCTTGGCAATGATTTGCGCCCACTAGCTGTACATGTAATCCCTTCCTTGTAAAAAAAAGAAAGATTTTGCAGAAGCATATCAACCGTATATTTTAACAACCACGATAAGTTAGATATTTAAGGAAGACAAAACGCATAAAAGTTAAACGAGCATTTAAAAGTAACTCAACTGTATGAGGTAGCTCGGCTTATTCGGATTTATCTTGATATGTAAATCATGCCCTTGTGTCTTGTGTGTATGTAGAGATGGGTTGAGGCCTCCAAACTACTGAAGAAACAAATACGCTTCGTTAAGCCGCCTTCATACAAGAGAACTTCTATACTTTCAACCAGCTCGACAAATAAATCTAACGCTAAAGGGAGAGCAGTTCCAGGCAAGAGCTCTTCCTCCTCATCATCCCATTCAAATCCCGTAGCCACCGTATATTTCCGTACAAAATTTTTTGTGGAGGACCCTTCCAAACTTCATGAGGAGTATACTCGCTATCACGTATACCTGCAAATAAGAAAAGATATTAACGAGGGTCGTCTGCTTGTGAGTCCGCAGACAAATTGTATTCTTGCATCTTACGCTGCCCAATCCGAGCTTGGGGATTTCGATGATAGTCAGCATGATCATGAGGGAGGGTACCTTCAAAGGCTTAACATACGTATCAATGGGCCCAATTTAGAAGACGTGCTGAGGAAAATTTGTGAGCTTCATAAACTTCACCATGGCCAAACGCCAGCGGATGCAGAGTTCAATTACTTGGACCATATTAAAAAATTGGATGCGTATGGCGTTAGTTTCCACAAAGTCATGGATAACGCAGGGAAGGATATCGAGTTGGGAGTGTCTGCTGCTGGAGTGAGCGTCTATCACAATTGTCTGAAAATCAATACCTTTTGCTGGTCAAAAATAACCAAAATCGCATTCAAAAGGAAGCAGTTCTTTATTCAACTCAGAAGGGAAATGGTACGATGAAGCGAGACGGCTTTTTATTCGTTTCTTTAAGCATTAAGTTTATTAGAATAACGTATTATCATCATCATCCTAGCGTATATTCTGAATTATTAATGCCTCCACTGAGGAATAAGATTCTTTAGTTTCTTCCTAATGATGCATATTATTCCTTCTTTTCTGACATTATGCGTGTTTCCTCTTCTTTCCAGAGCGAAGACTACGATACCCTTCTCCTGTTCAACTGTTATAGCTATAGGAGTTGTAAGAATTTATGGAAATGTTGTGTGGAACATCATGCATTTTTTCGATTGCGAACTCCTCCACCACCAAATCTTCCAGCACTCTCGCTATTTGGCTTCGGTTCACGTTTCCATTACACCGGAAAAACGGAGTACCAAACTCGAGAGGATGCTTCAAGAAGTCTTAGTAGAGTCAGACGCACATTTTTCAGATCTCATAGTAAACGAATTTTAATCAACAAGCAGAATGGCACGCCAGTTCTGGATAGTAGACGAAACACGGTAGAAATAGAACGAGGTGGTGGACATAATGGGAGCGAAAACAAGGAAAATATATGTCAGCAGCAGCAACAACAACAGCAACTCTTTCCATCGTCCAATCAATCAAGTTACCATAATAATGAGATGATAGTCTCTCAAAGTGAAAACATTCAGGTCTACCATAACCATCACCAACAACATCCCCACCATCACATTCATCACCATCAACAGACAAATGGAAATGGAATGAATGGGCTTGCGTCTCAGCCCAATGGATTGGAAGCGTATGGTATTGTTAGTTTGAAGGAGTCCAAGATTGATGCCTGGAGTATGATGACGAATAAAACCACATCGGCGGGAGGAGTAAGTAAAAACGGTCCTGGCGCTGTTGCCACCAATAATAACAGCGGATTGAAAGGCTCAGGAGTGTCAGAAAGGCATAAACTTACTTTGCCATTGGACTCGAACAACAAAAGCCATGTCAAATGTAGATACCAGCAAGAGCAGCCAAGAATGGCTTGGGCTGAGCAGCAGCTTTCAGACGAGTGAGTGATGCATTGCATAATTATGAGTCCATTTTAGGCAGATA
This sequence comes from Willowsia nigromaculata, assembly GCA_034700605.1. Classification (NCBI taxonomy): domain Eukaryota; kingdom Metazoa; phylum Arthropoda; class Collembola; order Entomobryomorpha; family Entomobryidae; genus Willowsia; species Willowsia nigromaculata. The sequence continues at coordinate 54,532 of JAQIXX010000400.1, read as the reverse complement.
AAAATGTGACTCACCTTTTCAAGTATTATTATATTTGTGCATTATTTTTTTATGCGCTGTGCGTGTACAATGCGGGTTTATCTTACAATGGATTACTTCCTTTCATGACCAAAGCTTAATGCGTTAGATGAATGTTATGTACAACTGAGATGAAAATAACGCTGGTGTATTTTTTGCAGCGAGGGTGGTTTCTTGGATTCAAATGTCACCCAGTGTCATACTACAAGTGCTAGTCACATGAATGGCATGGAACAGAGTCGTTCCGCAGGACAGGCAGCAGCGATAATTCTGAGTGCTGCAGCAGCGATCTCAACCCCACACATCTCAAAAGGAATTGCGTTTGTGGATGATGATGAAAATTCGTTATCCGATGTAAGTAATTTGAGCAAGCAAACAGATTTCAATGTAAATTCAAGAAAACAGTTCGGTTAAAAGTTTTCCCTCATGCAATGTCACGTCAGGTTGTAAAATGTGCTTCAAAATATTGTCAAAATTGAAAATGCTAATTCAAAGTCACAAGACCGTTTCGAATTGATGAAGTGATTATAGGATGGCTACCTATGTTCTCACTTTTTTGCATGAGAGGATCAACGAAGCAGATCTCCAAATGCCTACAACTTTTTTCTACTTACGCCGATTCGCTATGAACATAAAAAACGATGATATAACTCCTCACGAAGGAGATGGGCACAAAGTGTTAATGGTTTTTTCCTTATGATTTGTTTTGTTCAGGACGGGACCATTTCCATTCGCCTAGAGCCGGACATACATGGAAAATTTGGCTTCAACGTAAAAGGTGAAGACAGCACAATAGCTCGTACATTAAACATAAATAGCCATAATCTAATTTTTTATACTTCTCTAAACGATTATGTCAGTGTATTTGAGAGAGAGGGTATTACGCTTCTTTCCTTGATGTATTATGCATTTATTCAACTCGTTCTAATGGATGCCATAAAATTGACATTATGCTGAAGTTGTAAAAGGAAGTTCACTATACTTTTTCTCAATTTGGCTGTCTATAGGGCGACACACGTGTGTATTCTCCATACAAGTAAACAATATGATATCTATAAAGGCTCTTTTGTATTCATTGCCAGTCATGTACTTGAATCGAACTGCTTCAGAAAGTAGGAGCTTTGCTTGAAACAGAAAGAAGAGAATAGCTATCATGAATGCTAGTTGGGCTGTTTTTTAGTATGCAAATGAGCACTAATATATTTTGCTTCCTTTATGAGCTCACTGCAAAAAATTGCAAATTTTAAAATTTGTATTCATGGAGGAATGTGCTATTTGTCGTAACTAACCTTTGTTTTGTTCCAACCTACAGACCTTTCCATTCAAAATAACCTGCTTCAGTTTCATTTTCCTTGCAGCAGTTTTGTAGAGCGTACGTATGTTGGAGTTGTCCCACAAAAATTCTTTTTGCATGTCTTTTAAAACTTGAGTAGGAGAGATTGAAACTGAAGTTTATTATAAAATAACAAAGCCATAAAACATATTTAAAAACGCATCATGAATAGACGGAGATTTAAGTCCCTGTTTAGGAGTAAATCAGGTAACCATTTGAAAATCGTAAAGTGAGAAAGGTGCAGCAGTAGGGGTTCACGTCTCGACGAAAGTTGCTCAACCGAGGAAAATTAACCTGGGTGTGATTTTGTTCAATAGGTGGATATGATATGGGCTGCCCAGTTTTAGTGTCCAGAGTGGCTCCTGGAACCCCCGCAGATCAGTGTTATCCACGGTTGAACGAGGGAGACCAAATAATTCAAATTAATGGGAAAGATACCTCATCAATGGTTCATTCAGACGTGGTTAGTGCAATTCGTCATGCGGCTTCAGTGAAAAAGAACCTCATTCTTCGTGTTCGTCAAAATGGTAACATGCAAAAATAAGGATGTGAATAATAAACAGCATCTTGGACCTTTCTTTAATAACATGAGTGTTTTTTAAAAATTTCGCTAGTCTATACAGCCGACGATTATGAAGAGCCTCCCTTTCAGTATGTTCCTGATGTCCCTATACTCAACATGGCATCTGCAAGAGGGGGACCCACTGACATACAAAGCCCACTAGCGTCATCCATGCTTCTCCTTGCAGAAGCTATTGAGACTGATATCTCTAGTCAGTTTGAGCTTTTGACTCGCAAGAAACCAGAATTAACTTGTGAAGCAGCCAAATTGCCAGAAAATAACTCAAAAAACCGATACCGAGACATTTCACCATGTACGATGCCCAAAATCCAGACCTAATTTGCCTTACAATTGCAATTTAAAATGCACATGTATGTATTATTATGAGTTATAATTTCTTTTGATGTTTTCAACAGACGATAGCACACGAGTGAAGCTAGTTAACTGTCCAACCGGTGATTACATTAATGCCAATCATATAAAAATGGAGATTCCTTCTTCTGGTATCGTAAATAGATACATTGCAGCACAAGGTGATGAAAATTATGAATGATGCATAAATTGACGTTGCAAATACTGATATAGTGAAAATGTGATTTGCGAATTCTTTGCAAATCACGTGTAACATCAACAATACGATCTTTTGTCTTATTATCATCTTCAAATAATAACAACTGAACCGTTAATTGTTTTAGGTCCCCTCTCAACAACTAGTGCGGACTTTTGGGTGATGATCTGGGAGTCCCAGTCGCCTCTCATTGTTATGCTAACTTCCTTGTGTGAGAGGGGCAGGATGAAATGCTTCCAATATTGGCCAGAACAATTCAACACGCCCATCGTCTATCACAATATTCAAGTTACCACAGTCGTTACAAGGAATTCGTCTCATTGGATTCATCGCGAATTTAGTTTAAAGCACACTCAGGTACTTTAATGCATAGAAAATCAAACAATTTTCACCCGTACAAATGAAAGCGATTGTTGAGTGTCGAATGATCATCTATTATTCTGGTTCAATTTTCAGACAAAGGAGGAACGCACAGTAGTTCAGCTTCAATACGAGTCATGGCCGGACCACGGCTGTCCAGAGGATATCGACTCATTCATACGCTTTATGGATCAAGTTCGTCTACTTCGGGCTGGATCCGTCGATCCTATAATTGTACATTGTTCTGCAGGCATTGGAAGAACAGGTGTACTCATCCTAATGGAAACGGCCGAGTGTCTGATAGAAGCAAATCAGCCTGTCTATCCATTGGATATCGTTTCACGAATGAGAGAGCAAAGACCTTTAATGATCCAAACTTCTGTAAGTCATCCAAGATTACTCAGTATTTGGCAAAGACTCAGCCAATAAATTCGATTTGTATGCAAGGGGGATGACCAGAAACCTTTAGATTTTGCTAAAAAATCATTTGCTATAATGGCTTGGTGTATGATTTTATGAATATTTCAGAGTCAATATCGATTTGTATGTGAGGCAGTACTGAAAGTGTACCAGTCGGGGAAAATAAGACCAAATCCAGAGTTTTGTCTTGCGCCTCCGACAACGACTCCATTATCACCACTATCTGTTCCCACAAGTGGACCTCCATCCACGAGAAATTTCGCGTCTTGGTTCACGTCGGCGAAGATCTTTAATTAAGTGATTTATATTCTGTAGAAAATGGGATGGGAGTTTCTCTTAGGTCAAGCAAAAGTATTTGCATGAAAAAGAATGTCTATGGGTTCGAGTATTCTAGAGTAAAAGTTTGATATTAACTGAGAAGTATGAGAATTTGTATTGTGCATATTATTGTTATTTGTTCTCCTTTTCACCGTTTCGTGAAAGCATGTATGTCTTGACATAATAAATGTACCTTTGATACCGGATTATTATTTAAAAATACATTTCTCCAAGAGTGTATTCTGCTCCGTGTTAAGAATTGTATTCGTGCTTTCATTTGGGAAAATAGTCTGAAGTGATGTGTTGTATTTGAAATTTTGTCTCTTGGAAAATAATTTTCGGGAAATGTCTTAGATGGAAGGAGTATCGTGAGCCACTTGATATTTCCACATTTGAAAAATGTGTCACAAAATTTAGGCACTTGTTTGCATGGTAAGAAATGTGGGGATACAGCGTGCCTCAGTATGTTTCAAAAAAGTTACCCATTTCGCATCCTTACAAGCAGATTAAAGTACTTACTTTTAATTTATTCATATATATTTAATACTGTGATCTGAGGAAAAATTCGAAAATACTTTTCACTGAAATATTTATTTATGATAGTATGATAATGATGATGATACATCCCTACCAAGTAATTTTTGATGAAGATTATATGCCGTATTGTGTCCTTCGTACTTACATTTCATCTATTTTACTCTATATATAACACTAGTCATTGTCCTGTTCCTGTCTGTACCCTTTGATGTTCAGATATAATATGATTCTTTTATTGTTTTACTCCAAATAGTGCACTCCGCCTTATATTAACAACCAACGTGTTAGAATGAACCTTATCAATCTTACCATATCCTGGTAGCTGTTTCAAACTCTTCCATCTGTTTTTTAAATTATAGAGAAACTGAAATGAAGAATGAAATTTCTGAAGCGCGTATGCATAACAAAACAAAATTTCTTGACACAAATTTCGTATATCAAACAATTTCAAAATCACAATATCCACTCCACAAGTCACATATATGTATATGTATTCAGTATATATTGTACAACATTTGACAAGCCTTACTTTAAATTCCCCCATGTTCAACGTAATTTGGAGTTCATTAGGATATAAACAGTACATATGTTACTTTTATGTTGAATAAGTTTTGTAATGAGCACAAAGTCGAAAATCGATATATTACCTACTTTAAATCGTAAACAAAACAGTGTATGACATTTTTGTAATAAACCCACATATTTATTGTCAAAAACAAAACTTTGCTTTCTCTCATGCATTATTTTCATTCACACATTCATTCTCCCTTGCCGCACCTCGCTCACACTTTCAAAGCTAACGGATCTGGCAACAAAAACTGATACTTTGTTGTTAGAATAATGGCTACAATACGGAAAACCACTTGGAACGAGCTAAGGGCAAGAATCACGGATTTCCTTTGGCCTGGCTTCATCAGTAAAAGTGCAGTGGTTCCATGAAGAGCAATAAATAGTAAATAAACGAATGACCATTCCAACCAAGTTCCAATTTTCCTCAGCGATTTCAGTGGCTCCTCTATGATCTGCACATAATGTAAAAATGTTATACTGTTGAATAAATGTCGTATTTCTCTTAATGAATGCTTACCCATCTTGTTGTCTTCAATAGCTGAATAGCCATATAAAGTTGAATTGCAAGAAATACATAAATCAGCGTAGCATACACAACTAACCGGGCAATTTCTGAACAATTTCATATGAAAAAAGAATCATGTATTGTATTGTATTTGTAACAGCTTTCTTTTCAATAGATTTTCAACTTTGAAAATCACTCACTCTCAGTTCCAGTTAATTGATCGCCAGGAATAAGTTCAGCTCCTTGCCTAATTTGAAATCCCACATAACACGATATTGATATTGCCAACAGCTAAGAATAAAAATCACAACTTTTCCGTTCTTCATTTCAAACTTAAATAACTTGATAGAAACGGTTATCATAATACATTAGTAGATATGCAAAGTGTCGTTGGGAAAGTATGTAATAAAAGTAATATGTGTGTGATTAAAAATTAAAATACCATATCAGTTAAACCAACTACATGTAGTATCTTTGAATTGGGATGCATCACGTTCCAGCGTCTAGCCCAACTATTATAACATTAAGCTCAAACACTCAACTATAACAATTAATTACACAACAACGTAGCTTCACTTCTGCAAACTTCCAGGTCAAAAACGCGACTACGAATTATATAACATCTTATTTTCTTCAGTAGTGCAGCCTCTCTGTAAATACATCTACAAAGTACGTAGAGGAAAATAGACACTTTCGTCATCTCTTCATTATTCTTATTCTACTAGTGGAAGTGCAAAGAAGATAACTGTCAGGAGAATGATGGCCAAGGGAATGATATTACTGAAGGCTTTTCACTATATCTGTCATCCTTTGTTGTATACAAGACATATAGAGGGATGGAACTGAAAATGATATATTGCAGGTCTGACTGACCCCCTACAGCGCATCTTTTATCGACTTAACCTTTGCAAATCTCTTTTTTAAACACGTGTAACATTTTTAAGAGTGAGTGTGAAACTTTGCACCTTTTTACATACTTAACCATTAGTTTGAAATGGTATTGAAACAATTCCAGAGTTTATTGTAAATCTTGCATAAACATTTTGACCCAGCAAACGGCAGTACATTTAAAAACGAGTTCCACTACACCGAAAAGAATGCCATAAAGGTGAGTCGATTTCTCCAGGATTACCAATATTGGCTGCATACAAAGTTTAATGAAGATAACAAACAAGTTTAAACGAGCTGTTCTTAGCCAGCAAACACATTTCTGTATTGATGTATGAGGATCAGTTTCCGTCGCCTCCTAAATAAAAAGAACTTTAAATGAAAACTTAGCCTATTTATCATGCATAGTATTGGAATAAAAGATTGATATTCACATTGGGGCAACTTGAGAACACGGAAGGACAAGAGAAAAAAGATTGCTTACCAAACTGACTGCAGAAATTAGAACTATTGCAACCATTACGACCCATCCATATTGGAGAACTACAGTAGACCAGATAAAAATGTAGAAAGGAATATGACCTATAATATGGATCAACAAACTCACGTTTTTTCCATAAAAATTTACACTTTTTAACACGCATTATATAATTTACAATTCAATTTCATTGGGTAAATTTGTTAACCTGGTCCTTTCATAATATCATTAACATCATCTTTGTCACCAATATACATGTAATAGTCAAACATCTGGTAAGACGCGTACACAATTCCAAATGACGCAACGAGCTAAAGCAAAAATGAACAAAACGCATAGTCTTTATATATCCGTTATAAGATTCACTTTTAAACTTAAATTCAGATTTACAAATGCAATGAACACAAACCACATCACAAAAGCCTATAAATTTTATCCTTCCTTTAAGCTTCCACGGATTTTCGTTAGTCAATTCCATTGTGCTAGTCGTAACCAATCAAGGTAGCAAATTACTAAAGCACTGTAAAAAATCAAATGCTTTAAATAAGAAAAATCGTCTCATAATTCCATTCACAGTCACAGTTGGATGCCCCATCGGCGAGAGATTACAGACGAATTTATACTGTGCGTAAAAACGAATACCTTTTTCTGCCTTCATGTCTGCAAACGCTCAATCGTTAAAAGGCAAAAAACACACTTCTGTCATCTTCATCTACTTCTACCTACATTCCAACAGATCAGTAGCATTCCTACTGATCTGTTTAAGAAATTTGTTTACTTTATGATGTAGATGCTCATACTTTTTCATTGAGATTTCACAAGACATGTTATTATACTTCCGCCGTCTAGCCTGTTGGCCATTCCTAAATGCCATGATTAGACATTAAATGAACATTCATGAGAGAGGGAGCAACAACATTTTTGTTGTCTTTTGAATGATTTCAGTAAGCAAAGCCTGCTTTCATTTCATGCGATTACTTGGTTTAAACTTTTAAAAATCATTGGATTTAGGTAAATAGTCTTCAGTCCCGACGTTTTATTTGCCGTAAAACTTGTTTACTCTTCATAGAGTAGAAAGTTTGCTCAGCATCTCATTCATAAATGATGAGAGAAAATGTACATCTTCTTTCCTGTCAGATCATAGTCTTCCTAAAGGTAAGGCTTGAAGGTTAAGGAGGTAAAAGTGAAAGAACGAGTATTGTATCTATCTAGTCGTGTAGATTATGTTCGGTTATTCAATGACACATTGTATAAGTAATTACAAATTCCAGTAAGCGGATGATTCCAATGATGATATTAGACAAATGGTAATTGAATTTCAATGCTTCTTTTGCGTATGTCTGTCAATCATCAGTAGATGAGCTCGTCAATGAGCCTTTGTCCTATCATTTATTTTGGATTTATATCCAGATTGATTATCAATGACAATTAACTGCTTATCAAGAAAAACGGAGAATCATGAATATACAATGAATACGAAATAAGCTTTACCATAGTATACGCATTATGTAGTGCATTTTACTGCTAAAAGATAATGAGCGGCTTTGCTTTAACTTTAATGAAATTTCAGTGAAATGCATGCATGCTGCAAATAACATTTCAAGCTCATGATCAAGGTAAGTGGCTGTGTTCATGTTTTTGTCACCAAACAATTTGTCACCTTTCTGATTTCATCGCAGTCTTTAGCATTTTGACTTGTGTCTTCGTTTGCATTCCGCTATCGCAAAATGAATAGATGTGCTTGCGCACTATTTTATTTGTTTGCAGCTACTTTATTTGCAAATCCTCTTACGGGTGAGCATTAAAAAAAAATTTGCAATTATCATAAAGTATTGTTTTTTCGTACAATCTATTTTTTTTTTTTAATTTCAGCATGTCGAATTCTTTCTAGGAATTCTGCAGTGCCATTTATTTTCGAAGAAACTTATGAAAACCATACGGCTGGAACGATTCTCCCAGGGTGAGAAGAGAATATGATGTTACAATAAGGTTAATGAATAGTAAATATTCGTCGTTTACACATGAGGGAATATAATATTTTAGAGAGCTGAGAGTAGTCAAAGGAAACGATGAAGACGTTGAAGATGTGATTCCAACCGGTGATGACATCGCCAAAGATTACATCAATGCTACGTTTAACAAAGAATGTGAGTGTATTCGGTTCTACCTACAGAAGGATAAAACCCTCAGGGAATATAGAAATGACAAGTGGAAACCGAGCTTGGAGTATGAATTTCAACTAGTATGCTCGAATAGCGACAGTTCACAGTCTTTCACCTACATGCTCGGCATTAAAGATGAGAACTTATATTATCCAGAGTTCACCAGTCCAGTTTATGAAGGAGAGTTGATATACACGCTACTGAAAGGTTATGAGCTTCGTTTTAATGATATAAACGGCATTCGTGTGATAGATAAAGACTTTAACCGAGACCACGCCAACATCAGTGTTTCATGTGAGGGCTCTGTTGCTTGCAACTCTTTCAACTTTGCTCCGGAATGTGTTTCAGAAGAAAAAGGATACGTTTTTCGAATTGGGATTACGTTAAAGAATCCGAAGGAATTGAGTTCTATCATTAAAGATGGACAAATATTAATCGTTCAATTTTCTGCAACTGACGGAACACACCAGTCCCTTGAAATGGCAAGACTTGAACTTAAAGTGTCAGCGGAAGAAGCAGATGGACAAGATGGAGGTTTCGCCACGTGGCTTACGTATGCTATTGCAGGTGGAGTAGTACTTGTCATTCTATTGTCGTGTTCAGGTACTGTAGCATATTTAGCAGTGCGCAGCCGAAAAGCCAAGGATCTGCTTCGCAAATTAACCGAGGCCGAAATACGCGAGTTTTTAGAAGGAAATGCCAGTCTTGGGGTGACTGAAGTAAAGAGATCCGTAGACGTGAACACTCCAATAATGGCGTTACCGTATAATCGGGCATTTGAGATACAAAGAGATAAACTAAGAATAGGTAAATATCGCTTAACAAAAAACCTTGTCAGAATTTTTCTAAATTTGAATAATGAAACTACAATATTCAAATAATTGTAAAAGATGAGACAACCATTCTTGGAACCGGGGCCTTTGGAATCGTTTGGAAGGTAACAAGTCAATCCTACTATGAAATCCGGTGGCCTTATATCTCCAAGTTAGTTCAAACCTGTGTCATAAATATTGTGTTTGCTTCGATTCAAAACAGGGTTCTGTTGTGTACAGCAATGATGAATCTATAACAGTTGCAGTTAAAACTGTGAAAAGAAATGTTGGTATTCTCTACTTTAAAGCATTATTGTCAGAGCTGAAAATCATGGCCTATATTGGAAAACATCCTAATATTGTAATTACCCTTTTAAAATGAAAATAATGCATAAACATGGCGTGGTCATGTCATCCTCAAAATTCCTACTTCACATTTTCAAACGTATCACAAGCTTCTCTCTTTCTATTTTCTTAAGGTCAGTCTGGTAGGAGCTTGCACTCACAACATCCGGAAAAGTATGTTGTTTGCAAAGTACACTGATGGTTTCTCGCAGCAGGAAACATTAACAGAATCACTCGTTAAACCAGTTGTTTATTTTTACAGCATGCTTTTAATAACACTATAAATTTTGTTTTCCCCAGGGGAGGTGTATATCGCTGTGCAATACTGCGCTAATGGCAATTTTCATAATTATCTGAAATGCAGACGGGACCGCTTTGCAAACTTGGTTGTTGATGGAATCCTACGACTGACAAATTCAGCGTAAGCTCTTCATTTAACTTGCCTCGCCTGATGGTTTTTATAAAACAGATCACTTCCGTTTTTCTATAATGCTATCATCAGATCGCAACACTGTAGATTTTACCGTTAGTAAACTTTGTTGAGATCCTTCACATTGAGCGTATACTTTTCACAGAGCACACTCCTACATGTACTCAAATAAAGGCTGCTTCTCAAGAACAATTTCCACGCTAGATCTTCTTAAATGGGCTACTCAAATCGCTAATGGTTTGCAGTACTTGGAAAGTCTCGGAGTACGTAACTCATCTAGTTTATACCAATATAAAATAACTACGCCACGAGTATGTCGATTGTTGCATTATATTGTTTCAAGGTTATACACGGAGATTTGGCCACTAGAAACATACTCTTAGATAGTGAAAGAACTGCCAAAATAGGTGACTTTGGGCTATCAAGACGACTAATTGACTACTCAAATTATTACTATACAAAGACATCTCAGGTATTAAAACAACGAAATATTATACATATATGTAGAGATATGAATGTGATTTGATATGAACTTTTAACCACCACCACCAGGCCCCACTCCCGTGGAAATGGATGGCACCAGGTATGAAAAATGGTTACACGACAAAACGAACGCTGTGCTACGGCTTCCAATAATTGCTTGCTAGTTTAGTATGGATGAAAGATCAACAGTCTTTGCTTGACTAACAATGCAGTTGTTGATGTTGTCTAAAGAATCCATTTTAGTTTTAACTACAAAGTTAGCATGGGGTAAGGCAAGGGTATGAATTGGCGTGTCTTAGTTCCAATTGTCAAGTAGTACACTGCTGAATATATAGCAAGCATGGGAGACCTGCCTACGAATGAAATGGTTATTTGAACTTTGTCAATTGCATCTTTTCACATTCTAGAGTCGTTAAAAGATATGCGATTTTCAAAAAAATCGGACATTTGGTCTTTCGGAATTGTCCTTTGGGAGGTTTTCACACTAGGACAGACGCCATATCCGGGTTTAAATTGGGATGAAACATTTGTGGAAAGATTGGAGAAGGGCATGCGGCCATCAAAGCCAGCTTTTGCCTCCAATATTTTGTAAGGATTTAAATGTCGATAGTCAGGCATTTGTCGCATCGAAATCGTTTTCATAAAATGCATAAATGAACTCGTTATTAACACAAATAAATGATGCAAGTTTAGATACGAATTAATGGTCGACTGCTGGCACGCCGCGTCTCACGATAGACCTGCGATTCTGGATATCAAACGAGCACTTGAAAACATCACAAGCAACGCACTGCGGCAGGTATGTTGGTGGAGGGGAAAATCATGTTATTTGTCATGTTGGAACATGACATTGTTAATGGCTTTTTACATGAGAGCTTTCAATGTTGACACAGAAAGCGGACAAGGGCTACATGGAATTTGTCGGGGAACAATCAATCCTACGAATGATGAAGGAAGATGAACAGGGCTATTTGGAGCCTAACGATCAAAACCGGAAAAATTATATGGAAGCATAAAGCTGGATTGGATATTGTCTGTGTACTAAGCGATTACGTCTAACAAGGTGGTTATTGATTTTATATCTTGAATCAACGATAGGGTTCATTATGATTTATTCCGGGACAAATTCGCAGAAAAATACGAGATATCGTTCAATGCTTTTACTCACTATTTTTAAAACTTACCACATGTCTGCAAATTGTCGATTTAATTAATAATCACTTAAATGTATTGACATTACATTTCCTTGGAGGATAAATGTGTGAATAAATACAAAATAATTGATTTTAGTATGAGATAATCTACTAATTTTAGAGATGTCGTTGGATATTTTTCATTAAAATAAAATGATATAAACTCATCTGAATCACGGACTATGCACGTAAATCGGGAAAATGTCAATCACTTTTTCCTACGCCACTAAATTAACCACAAATCCGTTTTAAAATCATCATTATCAGTCGAATATCTGGACTTATTGTTTTCCGTATCTTTTCATTATCAATGCCGTGTCAAAAGAATGAAACACAGGTTTGCAATAACACTTTGGTATAAATGCCATGCGTTTGAACTTTCATTAAGCTTAATGCATCAATCAATTTTTCGTTCTCCCCTAATCGCTATTTGCTATCATTATTTAACTGTGCTAGAGCAAATCCATACTTTTGTATTATTGACATTCACATTATCCTAAAAATCATTCAACCTTTTGCATCTGTGCATTTTATCCTTCAATATTCTAATATTTGGGCACGAATCCCTGATTGTAAATACAGTATGATCAACAAAATCATTTTATTGATTCGTTCTACCAATTTCATCATTTACACACATGTCTGTAAGCCAAAATTGTTGCAAGTCTGGTGACAAGTACTTGTTGTAATTTACATGCATGAATAAATAGTACATTACAAGACTGAAGTAAACTACATACTTATATTTCTGCCCAAAAATACCAATCCTCGTCATGACTGTAGGATCGGTTTCATTCAAAATTCTTCCGCTATTATTACTTTTTTACATCAACTATCCACCCATCACATGCCAAAGTAATATATCATCTGCTAAAATGTACAAAACATAATTTCCTTGTGACTTGGCAGTTTCAAAAATTACTAATTGCATTGCATGTATTTTCGTTTTCTTGCAGACTGTGGTCTTCCAACAACAATATATGTAAACGAACCGTTGGCGGAGAGTCTGGATACAGGACAACCAATATTCCCGTAATATAACTCAAAAACGAATGAAATATATTTCTTCGTTCTAATATTAAAATACTCAATGAGAAAGATGCATTATTTTAATAATATTATAAATATTAATAATATAAAGGTTTCTTATTTTATAGACCCATTCTCGCAAACAACGTGGTCAGCATTGCAAATGTTACCCGTAATCCTGGAAATTTTACAAACGTCAGGCTCATTCCGGAAACAATGTCTACGTGCGCACAAATCTCTTTGGAAGTGGCCAAACCGTTGTGGAAACATCCAAGTATAAGTTACGTTGATGAAACAAGAATAGTGGAGATTGAAGTAGAGGTTGAATTGACATGCCGCGATGGAAGAACGAAAGGAGTCCAATTCATCATTGAAATCATTGATGAGAACACAGCCATGCCTCATTTCGAGAAAGAGAACTATGTTCTAAAGACGGAACCCTGCATGCAGGACCGATGTGCATTGATCTTTGATACGGATATTTTAGTGATTGACAAAGACAGAGATGAAGATAATGCAAAATTAGAATTGTGGACAGACATGTCCGAAATGATCAATTTTCTTCATGGCTACAGTACTCTTCAAACATGGTATAATGAGAGTGAAGACGGCGGGTTCAGACCCAAAGGTTACCAGGCAAGCGTCAAGCTGGAATATGTACCGAGAGACAAAACCGTTTGGCCAAGCAGTATCAGTTTTACCATGTATGCCAGAAATGTAGTACCTCATGCTGATGGATTCTCATACAACGCATCCTCTCATGTCACCATTTATTTTGAAGAAAATCCACATAGATTGCTAGCACCCGTTTTTACTAGTCCATTGTACTACGCAATCGTAGAATATGAAGGGGATCAAGTTTCCACTGAACCAGGGAATATTTATGCGTCCGTACCAGGCCAATATTACAATCAAAGTGACATAACGTACATGATTGAAGGGGAACCAAATGTGTTTCAAATCGACTGCTCCGGAAATCTGTCTTTCATCAAGAATATAGGAGTACTGGACATAATAAGGAATACAAGAGTTGAGTACAATGTAACGGCAGAGAGAAATTTGTCTACAGGGGAAAGTGTCATAAGTTCAACGGTGCCATTGATAGTTTTCTTTCTAGACGTTGAGGACTCATCCGACGAACCTCCTTGTGACTGTGAATCTTCTACTTCATCGCCAGGTATGTAAGGAATGTCATGCAGTAGCAAATCGCAAAACTTTGCACTTGAAATTTTCATGAAAATCTTAAACAACAATGTCAATTAAAATATGAAGGTCCAACTTGCCCATCGCCACCAACGTGTCCAGCTCCGGATCCATGTCCTGATCCCACAACCACAGGTATGTATATGTTTAAACTAAAATGATCCTGTAATGTAACCTAATGTTCATTAACTAATAGCAAAGTATCATTCCCCTTGAAATTTATCTTTACAGAATACCCAATGCCACCCACTGTGACGACTGAAACTCCCGAGTACACAACTGAGGAAAACGAGCCTTCCACAACAACTACTCCAGAGTTTACTGATCCCCCTACACCCACAACTTCATATACCACCACCACACTAATTCCACCTACTATTCCTCCGGGAAAATGCAGGTGTGATTGTGCAGACTTTACATGCCAGGACCCTCAAGTACCACCAAGCTTAAACTCTACACGTTACTCATTCTACCCAGATCCATATAGTTGTACGAAATATCATCGTTGTCCAAATACTGAGGATCGTCCAGTTGATGATAAACTTACATTTGAATGTCCACCTGCCACCGTATTTTGTCCTGTTATGACCGCTTGTACTACGGTAGAAATGTGCATAAAGCGAACCTATCAGCGAAGTGGTTATGGAGGCGGCAACGGTGGTGGTGGGGGTGATGATGAAGGTAAAAAACATTTCTAATGCTTATTTGCACTTAAATACCAAATATTACGTTCATTCTGTCCTTTACATTTTAGAAGAGGAATGCCAAGAGTGTCAATGCTACGATGGGTTTCCGCCAGGACACCCTGAAAATTTATGCACGCCGGAAAATCACCTTTCAATGATTCCAGACAAGAGATACTATGATGTTTTCCATAAATGTCAACCGTTGAGGAGTGAAAATCAGAACTCATACATTGACTATCCTTTCAAATGTCAGGCCGGTCTAGTATTTTGTCCCAATATAGCCTCTTGTGGATACATCCATGATCCACAATGCTTTCGTCAAAATGAAACAAACTTAATTTTTCATCAATGTGATGTATGTATTATGGGATTGTGGGAAGGGTTTGACATTTTTCGAAAAACATTTGTTTGATAGATTATATATTTAATTGGAAAACAAGAATTGAACTCTGTTATCATCTAATTTTCGAAATTTTCTCTTTATTATATATTTGTATAAAATTTATTTACTGCTAATAAAACAAATTCAAGCTTGCATGAAGTTATGAGGATGGAACGTTTGAGAAATAAGTGATTATACATGCATATCCACACATAAAATGTAAACTTCACCTAAACTCACAAAAATATTGTTATATAATTCTGTAATACATGAAAAAGAAGCACACAATACTTCGTTTTAAGCCAGAGACAGACAAATCCCGAGAATTTGAAAAAATATAGAAACGGCTCTTTTTTACGTTCAGTAGCCCAACAAACAGAAGTTCCTCTAGAGGTGTATGTACCTAAATCTTCAACCCTTCCTTCCATTTGTTCATAATATGTGTGTTAGGTGCTGCAGGATTTGCTGTTTGACGATATCCAGCTAGCTTCTGTCCAATTTTTTTATTGAACTCAGGCGGATGCACAACTTCCACTTATAAGATGGTATATCTGCAACAAGCATGTTAGATGATTAAGGAATAGTAAAAAGTGTACCTATAACACCTACAAATGCATAGCATATATGCACGCATGTATATTATGCTTCACATCCAAATCCAATAGGATTACAACTTATTTGTAACGGTCAAACAAAAGCATATTCAACGTATGCATTCATTTGTGCACATGATATTACACATGAAACTATACGAGGATGACAATCCGTGATTTCACCGAAAATATTATTTCACCAAACAACCAGAAGAAAAACAATTGCTACTGCACGAATGCAGTTGACAGTTATCTAGTTATCGACTTTGTTTAAATATTTGTTCTCCATTTTCATTAAAAAAATATGGCGCAAACACCGTCACTTTTAGACTCCATTAGAAGGACAATTGAAGAGCGAAATTTATTCTCTGCGAGATCTCGAGGAAATTTTGTATCTGCATTAAGAAGTGCTGATCACGGAAGTAATGGGCCTCTGGACAAGGGTTCGAGAAGTTTTGCATCACCTTTGTCCAGCAAAGGCACTGCGCATGCTAGAATGAGCAGACTGCGAAGTAAAGTGATCCAAGAGATTATAAAATCCGAGGAGATTTATGTGAATCAGCTTAAGACAATACAAAATGATTTCATGGACGATCCGGACATTAAACTCACATTTTCAAAGCGTGAATTTAATGGTAAGCCATCTTTGTATTTTGAAACAGCGATGAGTCTTTTGTGCATAATGTTACATCACCCATTAAGTTTTAATCAAAATGTATGTAATTTGTAAATGTAGCAATATTCAGTCACATTCCAATCCTCCTGGAAGTAAACGAAAGGTTATTATCAGAACTCAAGACAGAAAATGACATTGATCAATTTGCCGGCACAAGAAGTAAGGACGACAATGCGCTACCCTCGATCCAATCAGTAGCGGAAGCATTCCTGAATTATGCTCCTTATCTTAAACTCTACTCCACGTACGCATCCGGTTTTCAGCAATCACACGAGCTTCTGCTGGTACATATCATATAATGAAGAAAGTAGTAATTTAGGTAAAATATTCACCCTAGTATCATGTCCGTGGAAATTTTTTGAATTTTCTTTGTAGAGTATTTTGAGCCAGAATCCACAGTTAAGGTCACTTGTCAAGGCAAAAGAGGAGAAGCTCAACAATACCATCCAATCTTACTTAATCACACCGATTCAGCGGATTCCTCGTTACAAGCTTCTGTTACAACAGCTTATAAGCTATGCCGCGCCAACAGACTCTGAAGATCCGACATCCAAAGCAATTCTGGGTATGCGGATTTCCTTATTCACGGTTTCCATAAAAGTTATAATTTCACGGAGTGCATCCAACTAGTAAATGAATACAGGACAAAACTCGGTCACTGGAACTTTATGCATCAGATAATAATTTGAAACCGGTTACGTGAGAAAATGATGCATTATAATTCTTATTTATTTTACATAGATTCTATTAAGCGTCTGGATCAAGTTGCGCAACACATGAATGAGATGATAAGGCAGCATGAGAATTCGTGCAAGCTAGTTGATATCAGTACATGGTTGGGAAAGAACTATCATGGCACGTTAGTGGAACCTGGCAGATATTTTATTAAAAGTGGAATAGTTTTGAAGGTTTGCTTGAATTTATAATCCCTCATGATAATATGACATAATATAATTATGTATGTGACATGATGACCATTATGGCTTTGGTTTACGTTGACAGGTTTCAAACGTTTCCACACCACAAAGCTTTGCAGGAAGCAATCAATTTTATCTAATTCTATTGAGTGACCAGTTGATCTCGTGCAAAATTAAGTCAGAGATTGGAACAAAAGGTTGTCTTCAGCCAAATCTGGTCCTTCCTTTGAAAAAATGCGTTGCATCCATTGTTGACTTATATGGAGAGGTACTTAATTGAAACACAATTACTTAATTTGGCGTCCTCATCTCTACTATGAGAAAAAACGAATGACATGAAAACTTTTTGCCTGTTAGATACTTTGCGAAGGGGAGGAACTAAGATTTACTCTAGCAGATCTGGAAGATCTTCAAGAGTGGGTTCGAACTATTAATGACTCTTCTCGCGCTTTGAAAACTCGATCAGCAACTCTGAAGAAACCATCATCTAATGCAAAACCCTTGAGAAAGGAGCAAATAAAGGATATCGTTAAGCGTAAAAAGCGTGGGGTCAAACGTAGTCGGGATCCCGAAGGCTCTCCTGCTCCAACACCAGGAAAGCTCAGGAGGTTTATGAATATTTCAGAGAAACTGGATCAAATCGTTGAATACTTTTCGCCCACCAAGTCTAATACGCGGGAGAACACGCCAACTTTGAGTATTAGCTCTCCCATTTCATCAACACCAGGAACGATCATGGTACGCAGCTAATGTTCAAATAACTAATTTTATATTGAGGTCATACTATTGACATAATTCTCAATCAGTATTGATGAACCTCAATTTTAATATCACAATCACAATTACTCGTTTTAGGAAAGCATTCCAGAAAACTCAAGTGGCTGGTATGATGAAAGTGATGGCAATGCGAAACATTATGAGTTACAGCAAATGAAGCTCATGTCCGTATCACGATATCCGCAAACAACCTGCAACATTCTTTGAAAAGATATGAAATTAATATCTCCTTTTAGCAGCTATGTCAAAATTATCTAAAAATCAGGAGTAAATCATTTTTATAAATAACAAACATGTTAAGTCGCATTGATTTTTTTGTGTTGTATAAACTAGTGACGTACAATATTTTTATAAGGAAAGATGTAATGTAAATAGTAAAAACCATAGGTCGTTTGACGTTAGTAAATAAATAATCGAATATTCTATATCGTCTTCATTTTTTTTGCAATTACCATCTAGACTGTTATAATGAGCACCCTGAATAATTTTTTTTCTTGTGATATCTTCGACGTATTGAGAAATCTCAGGTCAAACTGGTCAAAGCACATAGTATAGGCAATAATGTATCATTCATTGCTTACCTGAAAATTGTTTGAAACAATGTAGCCGGATATAAGCTCTCTGGTTCTTATTGACGCAGCATCTATGTATATTATTGTTTTATAGTTTGCAGAATTTGATTAGGATCTTTTACGTATCTATAATACTAGAATTATTAAATTGTATTGTTTCTTTCGTAGTAGAATCCAGAGTAGCCAGATTAGGATCATATCGATTTCGCTGAGTATAGCTTGTTTAATTCCCACTTCCCACGTTTATGGATTAACAAAATAAATCCAGTAATGTTAAAACATGGGAATGGTTGGTAGTAAAATTGATTTTCTTTGAAATCGTCTTTCATTGCATTCTAATTTGATCGCAGCTATTATACATACATACATTGCATGCTGCCTTTATTTCCAATATAGGATATTATGATAACTTGTTTATAAGAAAATATTTTTCAATACGTGAACGAGGAAGCGTCTTTATTTATGAATGCCTTATATATCTGTATCGCATATATTCCTCTATCAGTGTGATGGAATTTCCTTGAAATAGGAATTTCCTCATTCAGCTTGGCGTCTGCAAAGTGCAAGGACTCTATTTGGCATCACTGGAATGTACAATGAGCAGAATCAAGTTCAATGCAAAGTATTAGGGATCACAACTATCGCTGAGTGATGAAATTATGAACTGGTGTTTACCGTTGCCTTTGTACTGTATAATGTATACTAGTTTTGCATACATAATGAAACAAAGCAGTTATGCATTGCGCTATACAAATAACTAAAGCCAAACATCCAACAAATATATACTTACTGTATGCAAGCAAGTCAGCGTTCTCTCATTATAAATGCAGTGTTTGTAGTTACTTATTACATGTTTTGCGAATTGGCAAGCAGTCCAGCGACACCCATAAGGGTCAATTAAGAAATGAAGGACACCGAGTCGCGATTTACAATAACGAATGAAAACATTTCATACGTAGGATTTACGTTGCATTCAATAATGTGAGATGTGCGTGCGCACACCTATATTTGTTTCGCATTTGTTACATGACGCATCGCATGCAAAAAAACAATTTTTTCAAGAACCATTGCCATTTAACGCATAATATTGTAGTCTTCACAGCTACCTGCACAGTTAAGTCCAGCTCATGTTACATTCATAATATGTGGAATGAATTGTAACAATAGCTTGTAGTACTTGTAAAAATAGGTAAGACTACTTCTGCAGTGCAGATGTATCAATGAATCTCGTAAACGAGCAAATATCTTGATATTTTAGGTTCACACAGCGATGCATGCATGGGAATTTTTTGCTCGTGTTGGAAGAATACACATCATATTATTATCATCGTCATCTTTTCTTCATGAAATCTTAGATAGGTCATTGTATATGGTGAAGTCAGATGAGTAAGGAACAAGTTTTGCATAAACGAAAATTTTATTTGTTTGATTATTATAATACACGGTAATATTTTTTCAGCATGTGGTTTTATACTAGTCATTCTTCACCCTCCTGTTCTCCAGTTTTCTACAATCATTTTACAATTTTCGCCAATTTGCAATAAAGAAGCGATCGTGCAAAATTGATGAATAAAACCAGAGTTAATAGAGATGAGTTGATAGATATCATTTCGCAATAGTTTTTACAATCTTCAAGTTTTAAAGTTGAAAAATTCCCGTCCGAAAACAAGCCAGTCTTTACTCTGTTGTGGAAATTCATGGAAGGTAGACATGCGTTCTGTAGAACTAAAGCTGCTTGTCTTTGTCACACACGTGCTAAATCTTCGGGTAAACAGTTGTTCCGGGACTGCGTCAAATCAAACGTTCTTTGGTGTCAGTGACTTAATAGTTTCTGCGCTGGGCAAGGGTGACTAACCATGGTACGGCACATTACCCCATGGGGTCATACGAACAAGAGCTGGACCATAAACGAAGTGTAAGTTTTTGTGAAGGTGTCATTGCATTTTCAAAAAGCTTCATTCCCATTGTTAAAATGCCTTAACTGCATGTATTATGTGAGATGGGAGAGGTTTATCATTGCAATGTACTGAGATGTGTATGCCATAAGAAGGGATGCTATAAATTCCGTTTTTATCGTTCAGGGTCCATGCTCCAGGATCCAGTGGGACCAGTGGCTACACAAGACTGAAACTATTAATATGGAAAAATTATAAGCTTCAAACGCGAAATAAGCTACAAACTGTAGTAGAACTTCTCCTTCCATTGATATTTATTGCAATCTTGGTAGTAATTCGAATACTTCTTCCTTCAACTCATGTAAATGAGCCAACGATTTTCCAATCATTGGAGATTGATGGGGTTCCTACATACATTATCAGAGAAAAATGGTAAATCCGTCTGACACATTAACACTAAATAACACATTGCTGGCGCAATTTAACCTTTTCGAATGTATTTTTTTTCACTGTTGTACTTTTCTCGCAGTGATCGCATATTTTACTCCCCGACTAACGCAGCTGTCGATGCTTTAATTCAGAGAATAAAGTCTGACTATTTCGACGCAGTGGGACTCAAATATAATTGTGAGAATTTTTTATACAACTATTTAGACTTTTATAAAGAATCGTTTAGCAAAGATACAAGCATGCACCAGTAAATTTAAACATAGTGTTTTATACAGCTATATATTTTCAACTTTTTACTCAACAGTTACAGGGTTTAACTCGGAAGACGAGCTTTTACAAGCATATCATGAAGCAAGAAATGAATTTGAGGGTGATCAAGAAGAGTTTGAAGCTTCATCGCCGGTTTTGGCAGGAATTGTTTTTGAAAATGAATTTGCGAATCCTGCTTTTCCGAAAGATATTAAGGTAAATTGCGACTACTAAGCCAGGACTAAAACATTCTGTATGAAAACATGGTACTCAACTGTGAAATTTTGCAGTACAAGTTGAGATTTCCTGCTTCTCAAAGAAGCGAATTCGATGCCATTTCCGAAAAGTTTGGTCTAAAGGCTGCATGGTTCACCGAGCTAGTCTACCCTTTGTTCCAACTTTTAGGACCGAGATCAAAAGAAACTATCGCAGGGGGACTACCGGGTAGTTAATTTGACATGGACAATGATGACTTTACATTTGAAAATTCCATTCAGTGCTAAAAAATGTAATCATGTTTTGTGTGGTTGAATGTATTTCATCTCTTCAAAGGTTATCATGAAGAAGGATTCCTGTATGTTCAGTATGCGCTGGACAGAACGTTAATACGGATGCTTCTAAAGGAAAAGGAGGAAGAATACGATAACAAATATGACATTAAACTTCAGAGGTTTCCTTATCCGAGCTATATCGATGACAAGTAATACCATTTTCTAGTCTGGTCATTTTCATTAATAATGATTTTATTTGTAGCTTTACTCAATGCCGATTGCTTATTACCTATATTACAGGTATTTGTTTGGCCTGCAAGCGTTCCTTCCTTTGTTGCTGATTTTGAGCATGATTTTTCCTGTTCTGAACATCACAAAATGCATTGTTTATGAAAAAGAGAAAAGACTGAAGGTTTGCCTTAATATTAGTTTTTTCAAAAATTCAATGATAATTGATAATGTACAAATTCAATGGAAATGTTTGATACTGCCAGGAATCCATGAAGATGATGGGATTGTCAAACTGGATCCATTGGACGGCTTGGATTTTCAAGTCCCAATTGGTTTTGACAGTTGCTAGTATTATAATTGCAGTTCTACTCAAGGTAATACTTCCTTGCTTAAAAATAATTGTAAAGAAAGTTTGATCATTAAGGAAAATAAGCAATTTTTTTAACTCCCTTTGTAGTCCAAATTTGTGGAATCGCAAACCTTAGCTGTCATACCAGAAACAGATATCTATGTACTGATCCTCATTATCTTCGTTTATTCCTTTTCCGCTGTTTGTTTTTGTTGTTTCATTTCATCATTGTTTTCAAGAGGTATGCAAAAAGACTTCAAGAATTTATAAAAAATCTCAATCTAAAATTACATTCGTGTATGGGAATTTTTCAGCGAATACTGCAGCTTTGGCGGCAGGAGCTCTGTGGTTTTTCCTTTACGTGCCATACTGTTTTATTCAACCTAGATACAACACCTTGTCAAGAACAATTAAAGCTGTATGCAGTATTTTCACAAACTGTCCCATCGGTTTTATTAGTCAAATTATCTGCAATTTTGAAGGCATTGGGGTAGGCGTTCAGTGGTCAAACTTGGCTCAGGGGTCCACTCCTGATGACAACTTCTCTATTGCGGATTGTCTCACTGTTCTTATTTTAAATTCAGTAATTTTCCTTCTCGCTGCATTTTACATTGAAGCAGTCTGGCCGGGTGAATTTGGAATACCTCTACCGTGGAACTTTTTTCTTAAAGTACAAATTTATTCACGTTACACTATCGCTATAATCCATTGACGATGACAAAGTTTAATTTTTGCATTCAGAAATGGTATTGGACTGGTCAGTTCCGCCATGCTCCACAGTACGATTTTGTTAATAATGGAGGCAACATTGCTAGGAGCACTTACTATGAGTCTGATCCGCTAAGAAAGAAAGCTGGCATCGAGATAAGGAATTTGACGAAAGCATTTGGAGACAAAACTGCCGTCAACCGAATGAATTTAAGAATGTTTGAAGATCAAGTGACCGCTCTCTTGGGGTAACATGCGAATACCTAATTTTCATTTAAATCGGAGTATGCCATTAGGTTTTTTAAGAATGTCTTTGATTATCTACTAGCCATAATGGTTGTGGCAAAACGACCACAATGTCGATGCTCACAGGACTGTTTCCCCCAACATCAGGAAGCGCGGTTGTGAATGGTTTTGATATTTGCAGTGATATTATATCTGTCAGAAGCAGTTTAGGAATATGCCCCCAGCATGTGAGTCATACGCTTGATAATCTTACATTACGTGCAACAAGACACTATCTTAAATTGTAATTTTACTTCCATTAGGATGTGCTATTTGATGAACTGACAGTTGAAGAGCATCTGCAATTCTTCTGCGAGCTTAAGGGTTTGGATAAGCAATATGTAAAATCAGAAGTTACAAGAATGGTGGAAGCTCTTGGGTTGCAGGATAAACGTCACGCTGAAAGTAGAACATTGAGTGGAGGGATGAAAAGAAAGCTATCCGTTGGAATCGCATTTTGCGGAGGATCTAAAGTAGTTCTACTGGATGAACCGACAAGTGGAATGGATCCCGGTGCAAGAAGATCAACATGGGATTTGATTCAGTCCGAGAAAAAGGGTCGAACCGTACTATTGTCCACACATTTCATGGAAGAAGTGAGTAAAAGTGGTCTTGTACTTCAAAACTATACTATAAGATTTGCATTCCACTAATCCTGTGTCTAATATTCTGTAGGCTGATCTTCTTGGGGACAGAATTGCCATAATGTCACAAGGGGATTTGCAATGCTGTGGATCCTCGCTGTTTCTCAAAAAGAAATATGGTATTTAAGCATCATCATAAAAATCCATTTGTTTTAAACTACAAAACAGGGTTCGTTTAAATATGTTAATGCATGTTCCAGGGGGAGGATATCATCTTATAATTGTGAAAACACCTGAATGCATTGTTGAGAATATTTCAAATGTCCTGAAAACAGCTATTCCGGAAGTAGAAATCGATCAGGATATTGGAGCTGAGCTTAGCTATGTTCTTCCGGATTCCAAATCACATCTTTTCCCTACGTTATTCAGTGAGCTTGAGCGGAAAAGGAAAGATCTGGGGATAGCCAGCTACGGAGCATCTATTACAACTATGGAAAATGTGTTCATGAGGTTTGTACTTTAAATTCCTCGATTGTCATCCATAATGCCATTTTCATGAGAAATAATAGTTCTTACTGTTTATGATAGAGTCATCCGTGAGGCTGAGGAAGCTAAAGCCAGTAATGTGCTGGACTATAACAAAGATGTCAAAATGAATTTTACTGAATTGAACAACTCGAATAAATTTGCGAATAGGAACAGTGGCATTGTCTTGATACTACAGCAGATATGGGCGATGCTTCTCAAAAAGTTTTTGTTTCTTTTTCGGAATAGAGGACTTGTAGTGGCTTCGGTAACGTCAATACAATTGCATCTTTATTATCCTGAATGCTTAAAGGGGAAACAAAAAGATAATCAAATGTATATTCCTCCTTTAGTTACTTCTTCCAATATCCTACATAATAGTCATCTTTCTAATCATGAGTGCCTTCCCTGGATTCAGCAGTCCTAGCCCGCTACTCATTAGCTTAAAAGTATGCTCCACTTGAAACTCATATTTTGTCTAAATTGTATCATTTTTCTATGAATTATCTTGTAATAATGTGCATTTACAGGCATATGAAACTGTAGGGAGAACAACTACTACCACACATTGTCCAGCAAATGATGAAATCTGCGAATCGTATAAAGCTTTTGTTTCACAGAATTACATCACAGTAGATGTTCCACAGCAAACGAGCTTGATCGATTTCATTTTAGACAAGGTTTGACATAATTACTCAAGTCATCTTTCTATATTAGTTCCTAAAATGAGCTATAACATGGGATTTGCATTATTATTTTTAGGCTTCACATGATCTAGCGATAGTTAACTTTCAATACATTGTTGGTCTCGAAGTGCGATCCCCAAGTGCAAACACGACAAGAAAAGGAAATAAAACGGAAATAATTGGGTTCTTTAACAACCAGCCTTTCCACGCCCCACCTCTAACTTTGAACTTCATCACAAATGCATTTCTTCGTCAAGCCAATGTCACGGTAGAGATTACAAATCATCCCTTTCCATACAGTAGGATTGACAGCCTGAAAGAGCAAGGTGGTATTCTTACTATTGGTTTTCAAGTGGGCTACAACTGCGCAATGGCTATGAGTTTCCTAGCGGCGTACTTTGTTCTTTTCCCGATTCGCGAAAGAATAATTGGATCAAAACATTTGCAATACATTTCCGGAGTTCAACCAATTGTATTTTGGACAGTTAGCTTCGTGACCGATATTGTGCAATACATAATTCCGTGCTTGGGCATCGTCTGTGTTCTTGTGCTATTTCAAATGGAAGAATTCACCCATATATCCCTGCAATTCTACTTCCTTCTATTATGCGCTTGCTTTGGCGTCACCTCAATACTGCTTGTGTATGTGTTCTCATTCATGTTTGCAATTCCAACAAGTGGGTTTGCAGTGCTAACTGTGATGGGAATATTCACAGGTAATTTACTGGAATCGTGAAAAGTTATACTTTTTGATTTTTATCGTGCTTGTAATATGCGTGCTTTGCGCACTTTGCTGTATTTTATTTCGATGAAATGTAACTTACTTTGATTCTAGGTGTTGCACCAATGTTTGCTGTTAGCTTACTTCAAAATCCGGAATTTCAACTTGAAAATCTTGCCAATGAACTAAACAAATATTTGCTCATTTTCCCCAACTATGCATTGGGAATGGGCATTGTTCAATTATCTACAAACTATCAGCTAGCGAAATCTTGTGCTCAAAATTTCAATCTGGAATTCCTATGTTCGGCATACCCTGATAATATATGCTGCAGCCAGTGTAAGAAATTAGGATACAACTACTTATTTGTATACAATAAGTACTAGTTTATGTCAGATTTTCAATGAAATACTTTTCACTTTTATTGTTCAGTGAAAGAAAACTATTTAGACTGGGAAAGAAGTGGGATTGGTCGCAACATCGTGTATTTGCTCGTAATTGCAATTATATCTGCAGTACTGCTCATTTTAATTGAACTCAAACTTTTCCAAACCTTGAGGAATTGCTTTAGTCGAACAAAGGCAAATAATAACTCTGACGAATCACAGGAAGATGGTAAGCACATTCCTATTAACCTTACAATGTTAGCGTGGCATTATAATGTTTCTTCGTTCACTGTGTCATCGGAATAGCTTGACATGTTAATAATTAAACTTCAGATATGGACGGTTTGGAGGATTCCGACGTAGTCGCAGAACGTACGAAAATCGAAAATGGAAGTCTGTCTACTCTATGCCGCTCCAACAACTTAATAGTCCGGTAAGCCATTTGAAACCTACAATAAAGCAGACATGGGTGATGACTCTAATCGTTCTGTTTCAGAAATCTAACAAAATATTACGGCAACTTCTTGGCCGTTGATAACTTAAATATTGGTGTCCAGCCTGGAGAATGTTTTGGTGAGTGAATAGTGAATAGTGAATGCATTCCAAAATGAATTATTAAGTTATTGCTCAGTAGGTGTACAATAAACAACAAATTTTCTCATGCACATTAAAATTTCTTTGACTCTCTAATAACAGGCCTCCTTGGAATTAATGGTGCTGGTACGAGAGATTTTGGGAATATATATATACAAAAAAACATTCATGTCTGGTAAAGTTATTTCATTTTCTTCTCCCAGGAAAAACCACAACATTTAAAATGCTAACTGGTGATTACGAACCCACAATTGGAGATGCATTCATCAGTGGTTTTAGCATACGCAACCAACTTAAGAAAGCTCACCAAAAGCTGGGGTATTGCCCTCAGTTTGACGGACTAATTGGTGAAATGACTGGAAGAGAAACAATAAGAATGTTTGCAAGACTGCGCGGGATCCGAGAGAAAGATTTAGATGATCTGGTAAATGAGCTCTCAGAAAGGTTACTGTTCTCCCCACACATTGACAAACAAGTGGATAGTTACAGGTTTGTGGTTTTGCCTTTGCATGTGTTCAATCAATTCTTTGTTCAACAAAATAAAGTTATGTACATGTTGCAGTGGAGGAAATAAGCGGAAATTATCAACTGCTGTTGCACTGATCGGCAATCCTCCAATTGTATTTCTTGACGAGCCAACGACAGGAATGGATCCTGTTGCTCGCAGACATCTCTGGGATGCAATCACACATATCAGAAATCAAGGAACATCAATTGTTTTAACTTCACACAGGTTTATTGTTTTGTTAATCTCTTAAGCTGTTTTGTTTACCGACAAAGCTAAAATTTTAATGAATGATGAATCGAATCCATATAGCATGGAAGAATGTGAAGCTCTATGTACACGACTGGTCATCATGGTCAACGGAAAGTTAAGGTGTTTGGGCTCCACACAACATTTAAAAAATAAATTTGGGAAAGGTTACACAATAATTGCTCAAACTGCAGCAAAAGTTGTTGATCCTAATCAGCCTTTCACCAGATCTCAGCAGGTATTTGCAGTACAAACATTTTTATCTGACTCGTATAGGTACATAATATGCAATTCAAGCTGCAAGTTTCAATTGATTTTTAATGGTTGTGTGAAATATTTATTCAACAGGAGCAAGGCCGCCGACGCAGTAGCAATAAATCGCTTAAACGTACGAGGTCTACCAATGAGCATCACTGGGAGAGTGAATTGCAGGGTTTACGCTCTTACATTGAAGAAAGATTTCCATGTACGTAAGCCCTTCTATTGAATATTGGATTAGCAATTTAACTCAAATTTGAGCATATATATCATACACGTGTCCGATAAGTCGTCATTGTTGAAATCAGTCAATGACCAGCACGTGTGCAAAGTGCAACTAAACAATTTTTTAAGCTATCAATTATTTGAACTAAAGGGAGTTGCTGCTTAAATTTTTTTTTATCAAGTATGCATTTATGACGATTTGCATTCTGTATTTTTTCGAATTAATGTTGCTTTTTTTTCAGCTTGTACTATGAAGGACATTCATCCATGTTTCGTCCATTATCATATCCATCCGAATGAAAATGTTTCATGGGGTGAATTGTTTTCCGCTATGGAAGTAGCAAAAGTTCGCTTCAATTTGGAGGCGTATTCCGTCGGACAAACATCACTGGAGCAAGTTTTCCTCAACTTTACAAAATCACAGATCAACACGGGATAATTTTTTAATTTATGGGAAGACGAATGTTGTTTAGAATAGTTTTTAAATCTCCACTATTTAATTTTGCCTATTTCTAGGCTAATACGTGTACATACCTATAATATTATTATGAATGTATGCATGAGCTGAAACAGAAAAACAATTTGAGATTGAAAATTGAAATACAGTGAAAATAACATCTTGCTATACTTCAAACTGTATTTTTCCTTTCATTTTCATGTAAATACCTGCAAAAGTGAATAGCAAAAACACAATCTAGTTGACTTGCATAATTTACTCATATATATGCGCATATATATTTCCACACATACAGTATTCTTAAACAATCTCCCGAAATATACCCTGAAATATCTGTTTGTCCTTCAAATTCAAGGTTCCTTTCTACAGAAAGCTGAAATGCTTCGGTCTAGCCAGAAATAGAATTTCATACCTGGAAAACTTATTAAAAATCTATAGCTTGCTGCTATTTATGCCTAGGACAACATTATCAACAAAAGAAGTGGTCTTTACAGGCCCTCATCGGCACCTTAATGTGGCCTTTAATGAAACAGGCATAGGAACATGCAGTACCCAAAGATGCATGCAGCCTAAATAAGTTTACTTTGCATCAAGTCTCCACAGGTCCACATACAGGTACATATTTTACCTACATGCATATAAAACAGGAACACCATGCGTAGTAGCTATCGAAGGACGTTTAAAAAGAGATTAATCTGCATTGCATAGGTGCAACGGTTGACTCCACCATCGTCATTCGTGTTCCTGTAATGACATTACATGAAGTGATACCCAACCCCATGCAAATGATACCTGTCAATATAGACTCCTAGTTTTTATGTTCCGTCGCTGCAGAAGTAAGTTGATTCCTAAGCTTTCGTGCAAGGTAGAAATGATTGATGTCATCGCTTCCTCCATTAAGGTGCGTATAGCTGTCGACTAATCATGCGCATCAGTTAGTAGAGAGGTTAAGCATTTCAGTAGCCAAAATTATTTCTGGTTTCGTTTACTATATCGTTTCTAGATAACACAATACAATGTTAATGCAGTATGGGCAATAAGCGCTGCTACTACACAATTGTGCGTCTCAGAACAACCTGGTTAATCTGTGCAGATCTCAGTTAATGAATATTATACATAACACACCAAAATTGGCTTGGCATTCGCAGCGTATGATTAAGAACTCGCGTGTCTCTGCATTAATGTTATTTCGATACAACAGAACTGCTCCAATTTATTTGACTGAATAACTGACTGAATATTTATTTGTACAGTGAACACTGATGGCTGTTTTACTTAACGTTTCTTTTCTTCAGAATACAAATTATTTCATATTTTGGGTGAAAATGTGATTTAAAGCAATCAAAAACATATTCCTTCTCCAAATTTTTGAATCCAAACAGCTAATAGAATATAGTTGTGATTTCTTGTTTAATTGGTATTGAGACTAACTTCATTGTACACATCAAAATGGCAACAGTACAAAGTAAGTAAAAATGTAAAAATATATCAATCTTTTAGATGCTAGAAATATATGAATAGTAGTCTCTCCACTAACGAAACAGTGTGAATAACGAGATCTATTTGAAAAATGTTTTCGTGTCAACAGGTCGTGAAGTGCTTACAACTGAGAGTAAGGAAAATGGATTGGATTCAGTGGACGGGGAGAAAAAGGGCTCCGGTCGTATTCTCAGTATTATTCAAAACCATTACAGGTAAAAAGTGCTATAATCATAAAAAAGTTTGCATATTGTAGTATGCAAAATGAGTGTTAATTCATGAAATACCATTTTATATAGTACAAAGTCTCCTGTGAAATCCCCGGAACAAGTCTCACGGGAAGCCTATCTAATTCCAGGGATTCTACCATTCAATCGATGGTACTCTATGCCTGCAGCAATCGTAATCCAGTTTTGTTGCGGTTCTTTATATTCTTGGAGCGTGTTCAACAAGCCTATAGATGCACTCCTCAAAACATCAAATCTTGCACCAATTACTTTCTACATCGCCGTAGGACTTTTTGGCATCTCTGCTGCAGTAATGGGGCCTTGGCTTGAGAGGAAAGGTCCCCGACTGGCTTGCTTCTTGGGCACATCCCTTTTCTTCAGTGGAAATCTGATTACTGCGTTAGCCCTTTATTTAAAACAAATATGGCTTGTGTATATTGGTTACGGCATCATTTCCGGTTTCGGATTAGGCCTCTGCTACATTTCTCCTGTATCTGCACTCCAAAAATGGTTCC
This sequence comes from Willowsia nigromaculata, assembly GCA_034700605.1. Classification (NCBI taxonomy): domain Eukaryota; kingdom Metazoa; phylum Arthropoda; class Collembola; order Entomobryomorpha; family Entomobryidae; genus Willowsia; species Willowsia nigromaculata. The sequence continues at coordinate 23,646 of JAQIXX010000400.1, read as the reverse complement.
CAGATAAACGTGGCTTAGCTTCCGGATTTGCCGTATGCGGGTTTGGAGCGGGTAGTATTGTAATTGCAAAAGTCCAGATCCCCCTGATCGAATCTACGGGTCTTCCTTGGACTTTTGTTATTCTTGGAAGTTTCTATTTCGTCTTAATGTCTATGTCTGCATTAATTTTGAGAACCCCACCTCCAAACTTCAGTGTGGAAGGACATGGGCCATCCAACATATTGCCTTCTAATACAGAACAATCTGAAAAGACACCAGAAACAGCTCCTTCAGCAGCATCGACTCCACAGCTCACCTTGATTGAAGCCCTGACCTCCCACGATTTCCGCTTCATGTATGCCATGTTTCTTGCAAACGCTATCTTTGGACTTGTTTTAATTTCCAGACTCTCCAACATAATTACAGATGTGTTTGGAGAATCCGCCAATGCCGCATCAACTGTTGTAAGCATTAACGGTGCTTTCAACTTGGGAGGACGGCTAATTTTCTCCATTGTGTCAGATTACATTGGACGAAAAAACTGCTATGTGATCATGCTCACATCACAATTAATCATCCTTGGATTCTTTTCCATAATCGTCACCTCAAAAGCTTATTGGACCTTCTTGATAACAATGTGGATACTGACCGCCTGTTATGGTGCTGGATTTGGAGTGATTCCTGCCTTTTTAACAGACAAGTTCATGTCGCACAATATTGGAGCGTGTCACGGCGTGATATTGACTGCTTGGTCCTTTGCTGGTGTTGCCGGAGGACTTGTTTTTAGTGCTGTCTTCAAAGCTGCATCTGAAAATCTCCCAGCCTCAGACCCACACCCTTACATTGTGAACGTGTGGTGGATTTTTGGTGTGGTGGTCGTAGGCTGGATTGCTCTCATGTTTGTCAAACCGACCAAGCGTGATCTTTGGCTGTCGGAAGGACCCAGAAGAATACTCACAAAGTTTTTAAGCGCCATAGGGTTAAGCAAACGTGCACAAAATTTCACGTTGGCGAACACCAACGTATAAAATGACCGTATTACAGAATTCTTAATTTCCTAACTCTGATACTTTGAGTATTATGTAATTACATTTTTAAATGTTTAAGACTCCATAAAACAATATATTTACGAAATCTTATTTCATATTCTTTTGTAAGTTTCAGTGTATCTATTCATATTATTACAAAAATGTAACAAGTTTTTTTTTATAAACTGTATCGTAAAATTTACAGAAATTACTTCAACTGCAACACTGTAATTACTTAAAAGTTTGAATTGTGCATCTGTGACTGGAAGTGCAAAATACAAAGCAACAATAAAACAATTCAATGTAAGATCATTTCGAGTGAGTTTACCATTTCCGTCTTCATCATTAATCTTTTGAATATTGCCAGCACTCATAAATATTTCGCCTTGCTGACAGGGCGTTCACACTTCACAAACATGGACATAAAGCCAACTGAACCAATAAAATCATCATAATATGAGATAAAATATATTATATTATTCGTCGAAAAAGTTTTCACGTGGACAAAATGGCTATTCTGACAATGTGCGTTCTATGAGGTGCAAATGTCATCTAATTATGTCGTTAGATTATGTTATGACTGTCACAAGCTACACATAAATTAAGTTATAGTAATATTTCAAGGATAAAAATATAATCTTCATCCCAGTCTAGCGGTCAGCCTCTACACAGCGTATTTATAGTATGTAGTAGCAAAATTATCATAATATTGTACTTATTGTGTAATTGCAATAGACGATGGAGCATGACGTTAACTTGGATAAAAGTCATTACAGATTTCAAATATGGTATTCTCCTGCGTCCAAGACATTCCAAATGTCTTACTTTTTAGAAGAATGTTCATTTGATGATGTTAAGGTGCACTTGAACATGCAGATGTTGGCTCTGAGCGTAGTATTTCGCTTTAAAGCCATTTCCATTCAAACACTTTCGTTTATCATAAAAACACCATGCATATTACATCGCTGAACATCAAACTTACAGTTGTTAATAAAAGTAGCAATGTGACATGAAAAATTACATCTTTCTTCCTTTTACTGCCTTCTTCTTAGCATGTGGCTTATTCACATAGGTATCCATTTATATATGAGGATATAATTATTCACGAATTCATATAGATCAAACTATTTCCACTCGCTAGACCTTCCTCTTCACACAGTAAGCGCATAGTAAAAACTACAGCGAAGATTTTGCCAAAAGGTGCATAAAAATCAGTTGTCTAGTCCGCTAATGATGACACAGTCAAATCCTACGACTTCAACAAAGCGACACCGTACAAGTATCTGTGATGATGTCCATATGACAATGAACACCTGCAATATTAGGTGTACTTTATACAATCAATTTTTAACTTACAAGATAATTTCAAGCACAATACCAAAAATGCTTGAGAAAATGTGACATCGTGAGTTTAAGTGTCCAATGGAATGACCTTCAGAAAATTAGAGTACATCGTAAAGCTACCATACTTTTTTTTAGAGACTTGAGATTGGGACTTTACAATTATGCACTTCTTCTACCACCAAGGTGTAGGTGAACATTACACTAGGTCTATGAAGAAGAATTTCTAGAGAATAATAATATATGGTATGTGAGCTTCTTTATGAGGGAATCAACGATAAAGAAGAAGAGAACAACAAGTTGACCAGTGAATTATTGAAAAAAAGTGATTACTTGCAATCAGATCAATTGTAATTGACAGAAAGGATCGAGAAAATCGCAAGAAATCAATTTAAAAACATAATGATACAGAAGAGACGGACCAAACAAGACAAAAAATCCTGTCGATGCAACAATTATGATGGTCATCAATTAATTAGCAAGGAAATCCTGGATAGCCTGTCAAGTCATTGGGAATGGGGGTGATGATGATGAGTCTCGTCAAAATCAATGGCACGAATAAAAGAGGACGTACGGAAAATAAATAAATGTTGAAGTGTTTTTATGCATTGATATTTCTTGCAGTGTTTCTGCAGTTGATGCGATAATAGCAGACACATTATTATGTGATTAGAGTATTAGACTAAATAGGCGTTGATTGTGGTATTTTATTGGACATAAGTACACATGATGAATAAATTACTTGTTATAACACAGTTTACTTACACAGGTAAGGTATATTATGGCATGCACTATGTCTATATCAAACCAGCTCCGCGTAAAAGTGCATGAATCTTTCCTTTCGCGATTTTGTTCGTATCCCACTCGCTGATAATTTGCTCTCCCTGAATTGGCAAACTCTCCTGGGCCAAGATTGTGGCCAAATTAGCGTTCCTGCAAGAGAGAAAAAATATACGAGAGTTGATCATCTTCTCGGCAATCTCTTAATCAACTTGATTGTCAAGAGGACTTTTACTGTCTTCAGTGATGATCACCGTGATGACTACGCTGGGATTTATAATACGAGCTCCAATAATACAAAAATTACTCTTCAGTGCATACATTATGCTCTTGTTAGAAATCTTCATCATCAATCCTCGCAAGTATACTGCTTGCTTATCGCAACTTGTGGTCGCAACCCTTTGTAAGTATGCACGTATGTTGTACATACAACTAAAACGATAAGTTGTAAAACATTAAGCGTGGCCATGTTGGAATTGTTTTGCAAATTTTATTCTTTTGCATGACATGTGTATTTTTATTTGCTCGAAATGATAGTATTACTCGTTTTTGTAATTGACTATGACTTTACACCAAAACTTGCACGAAGGGATATGATATATGACACTGAAATGGAATTAAACTATCCTTAACCTTTTTACTGCATCACATTTTTATCCAATATCTCTCAATAAAGAACTGACCTCATAAAGTCATTTAAATGTCAATGTTGGATCTGTTACTACAAACCATACTATTGTCTGTTGTGGGCAAAAAAAACAGATTATGGACTTGGCGTGCATATTTCCTAAATACTTTGCCTATTTTCAAAATAGTTTAATAAGAGTAACAGCTAGAAAAATAGACAACAAGAACCATGTCATGCTTTTCGTTTGATTTGTGTGTTCTCTGTCCGTCAAGATGAAGATTGATGTTCGTGAAGCAAGTAACGACATTTTCTACTCGAATTGTTGAAAAGTAAATAAAGCAAAATACTGCACGTTGTGTCATTCATCTGCAAAATAAAGCTCCAACGAGCATTTGGTGGCTACATTATGAGACTAAAATGACCAGAAAATCCTAAAGTTTTTGGGATGTTAAATAACGTGTTACCGCTACTGACTGACACAATATGTAAGACCCCATTTTAAACTTGTCGTATCTGTGATCTCGGTAAATCATTCTAAATATTTGATCTGCAGCATGCAAAAGCTCCCAGTGACACCCTACCTCAAGAACAAATTCTTAGAGCACGAAGATACTCACAGCAGGGAAAATGACAATAAAGGGCTATCAAATGAACGTTGTGGTGAGATCTTTATTAGCTCCCTCTCAGTTGGTTACTTTTAATAGGTGTAGTTTGTTAAGTAAGCAGCACCATTGGTACTTTTAAAGGCTTGTTTGATTTTGTACTTCGTTACTGCAGACCTTGCATTTATTGCATACGTAATGTCGATTGCATAAGACAGATCTGTATGATGGTTCTGGATAAGACATTATGCGTTTTAGGTAATACCGTGTCTCTTGCTGTTTTAAAGTCTCTTAAATTTTTAAGTCATTGCCATTTTTGTTGCCTTCAATTTCTAAATCTCGGCCTTACAGTTAACAGATTGCTTTGGATTTGGGTGTATTTACAGTATGATGACGATGACCAAGGTAAGATATTGAACTGATGACATTCCTATCATGATTCGCCCTTAAACACTACACTGATTTATAACTACACTCAGAAGGCTAACATCGCCAGGTTTAATACCAACAATAAAGACAAATTTGATATAAGACGAATGGCTTTCTTACTTGTAAAAGCGATTCCTCAAAGTTTCCGGGAGTGTTTCCTCGAATTCGGTGGTGGCAACAACGGCTGAGTTGCGCAGTAACTTTTGGGACTGAAAACGCTCAGGACCAAAAACTTGTGTTTGAAAGGCAGTCACCGAAGAGTCTTGTTCGGGTCTCAATAAATTATCATCTTGAAACGAAGGTTCCGCTGCTGGACTCGGCGATTGGCTTCTTGCAGAAATATGAGCCTGTTCTTGAGCAGCTTGTTGAGAATCGGCAGATTGATCCGAAATCAATTGTTGGGAAGGATACACGTATTGTTGAGGATACTGAAAGAACTGTTGTTGCTGTTGGGATTGTTCTGGCTGTGGCAACTGACGTTCTTCTGAACGAATAAACTGTTGCTGGGAATGTTCAGCTTGAAGATACTGCTGTTGAGAGGGTTCCGGTTGGAAGAATTGTCGATGCTCTCCGTTTTGGAGAAATTGTTGCTGCTGAGGAATGTGGTCGTTTGGGGCGAATCGTTGTTGAGGATGGTCGTTTGGGGCGAATTGTTGTTGAGGATGGTCGTTTTGAATAAAATTCTGCTGAGGATTTTCATTTTGGATAAATTGTTGCTGAGGATTGTCGTTTTGTATAAACTGCTGCTGAGGAGGTTGGTCGTTTTGAATGAACTGCTGCTGCGGAGGCTGGTCATTTTGAATGTATTGTTGTTGTGGCTGAGCAACGTACTCCTGTGGCTGTTGAGCCTCCGCTACGTACTGTGGCGGGGTATATACCTGCTGAGTCTGAACTCCAATCGGTTGAGCGACATATTGCTCAGTACGCTGAGATATTGGAGTTGCAGCATATTGTTGGGTGGCTGCTGGAAGTGTCAATAAATTTTTGGAAGGAGATAGGGGTTGAAAGGGGTTGGCAGCTCCGAGATTAAAATGAGAAACTGCGATGCCTTCAAACCCAGCAGGGATGAGTCGGGGCAACGTGCTACACTCGATAATAAAATTCGATTAGGATTTGTTCAATTTTATAATGCTAATACTTATATGTATAGAGCCACGCGTGAATAATAAGTAAATTTAGTGAACGTCAAATTATTTATATCCTAAAAGATCTAAATATGGAAAGTTCAGTAATTGGCAGAAAAATGCATAGCTTCATTTGAATTCAAGTCATTGTCAAATCAATAGCAAAGCTTTTCATTTTGTAAATTCATCGCAGTCAACTATAAGTACAAATTAGAGAAGTGGGGTATGAAGCACGTTCGTTCAAAAATAAATAGATGTGATGTGCGATGTTGTAATTGAAAATGCTATAAAACTGTCATCGTAGTCATTTTCGTTTGCAAGACGTTAAAAAATACACAGCGATTTAACCTTTTTAACAAATTGGAAAGCATACTGAATTATCTATCTGCATATCCTAAAACACAATGTGCACTATTGAAACTACCATCTTCTTATTTTATTTAAATCATTGAGTTGTAATCCTTATGATATTCTTGTTATAACAAACTGCAAAAAAGATTCACAAATTTTCTATTATTTTGAACCAATTTCTTTGATTAGAACTACCCTAACCGATACATACAATAACTTATATACAAAACTAACTATTCATGAATGAGTCTGACTTACTTGTAGTATTTTGATCTCACTGTAGGACGAGTATTGGCACCCGGAAGAGGCGATGATTTTACCAGAACTGGACCACGAGCTATTAAAAAAATATAAAACAAAACACAAAATGAAGACGATTCATGCAAAACAACAAACAACCTTGTTTGGGGATATGACTTTACTCCTTTGATTTTCAACTGTAGAGGAAATACTTGAATATAAAATTTGTCCCTGACGGAACGACAAATAAGGATTAATGATTTTTTGCAAATGGACTAATTTAAGAGCAAAATTGTCCCTTTGTTTTGAATTAATTAATACGTTTTACTAATGCCATTTAATGTAGCATTTTTGGTTGATTATTCACAACATCAATTATTGGACAAAGGTTCATAAAACGTAAATAGCTCGTTGCATTGAAAGAAGCTTAAAATTTTCATTTTTTTAATTTAAAAAATTCATACGCTTGTTAAATTCATTGTCTTTTTCAAAGAAAAGTAAAGTAGTTCTGCAGAAAATAATAAAAAATGATAAAATTTATGAGTAATTAAAACTTTAAGGACTCAAAGCATTTTGACAATTGCGTAATCTGATACACAATGTCAAGCAAACAATGTAAAGGCACCCAACATTTTGACACAAACGATGGTAGCACCATAACGCACGAGCACGTACAATGAAGTTACATGCATTTTCATTTTAAATAAAGCAGTGTACACATAAAAATTATTTAACGGGATGCTTCAAGTAATCTCCTTCTCAATTAATTTAGAAAATGGAAATTTATGTTATTCATATCAGCATGGCATGTGATTCAACATTATTGGGAAATTTAAGACTCGTAAGTTTTTGATGCTTGTTTGTTTAAATCCGTTGTCCGTGTCTCAAAGTCTCGAATTCCCACGGTCATGTTTTTTAGTGCATCAGCATCATAATATTGGCCTTGTGATCTCTTGACAATTTCAAGATTTGTATTTCACTCTGATACGCACATATCATTCTCTCATTTCAGCGAGCACGTTACGCTGTTACTGTAACCAAAAAACTCGAAAATTGTGGGGATGATGCATAATTGACAAGGGATGTATAAATAATGGTAGAAATGTGTTGAGATCACGTTATTAGATTTCTTACGTTTTGTACGCGTGTGAGCATTAGAATTCACGCTGATCATATTTCAGACAAGTAATAAATGCGCATTACATTTGACATAATTATGTAAATGAATACAAAGGTAAACTTAATCCGATTAAAGCTATGAATAGATACATATATTTGAGTGTTATTGCCGAAAACAATGCCATAATATATTATGCTGTCGGCTGCATGGATTCTGAAAATCGCGAACCGATGTTTAGGAAAGAAGTCCGTAATTTTTCAAAGCTGTACTCACATGTTCCAATAAAAAATCCATCCTGGAGTTCAGGAAGATGTGCACTAGAGACGTAGCTATCAATCGACTTCAACTCCTCAAGAGTTGTATCTCGATGTGGGACAGCAATAGTCCCCGCCAGAGTCGTCGGTGAGAAAATATTTAAAACAACAAGCACTACAAATGCAACAAATTTAGCCATGATTTCCTTTAAAAATGTATGCTTGCTCCCAATAGTAAGTCCATGAATCTAAGTGTCACTTTGTGCAATTCTTCGCACGTCACAACACAATCTATATGGCACACAGAAGACTGACAACTGACGGGTTGTTACGGTGTCTTTATCAAAATGGGTTTTCCGTCGTTCTTTACAATTTTAATCTGCTACTGATCATGCTGATGAGCTCCTCGAGCTGTGTATCATGAAAACCAGGGATAAGCCCCTTTAAGAACGACGGATACAAGTTGAAATGCAAAAGTGGTGGCAGATAGCAGAAACAACACAAGTCCTGAATAATAACACAAGTAATGTTGATACGCGATGAAAAGCGATTGAGCTGCAAAAGTGCAAGCTTGCAGACGCGATAGAAGTGCGAGCGTCGAAGCAACAATGGAAATTGAATGAGAAGTGGAGGCACGAGCTACAAACAAGTATTCGTAGATGATTGCGAAGAAGAAGAAACACGACACAAGGCAAAGAGAGTCCAACAATGGGTGGTTCTCACCCCTTCAGCAAAGAGCAGTCTGAGCAAAGGAGCAGCGTCGGCTAGTGAAGTGGCCTAATATATCCTTTTAATCCCAAATATCAAATTAAAATAAAAACTAGACAAGGGCAGCCTTTCCTCTTTTTATGCAAGTTATATGCGACCTTCCCCATTAGGAAGTTTGTTCCATCAAGTTATATAAGAATACAAAAATAGCAAAGTGTGCACATTAAATATAGATACCTAACACCACACTTAAGTCACCTAGATTCTCCATTCAAACATTGATCAAGACTAACTACGCGTACACTCGACTTATTTATTACCTCCAATCCATTCTTGTGGTTTTATTTACTTCTTCCACGTCAATTGGTGGGAGAAAAAATGCAGTTGAAACTATTATAATACTTTGTAGGATTGCTGGATTTTGTCTGGTAATTTTTTTTAGAACAGGTACTTTACTCATGTACTCAAATGGCTGGCAACCTACTCGCCTAATGTCAGAGAACAAATAAAGCAGTCCGTTTTCAAAGGATATTGTGTATGATTGAATCTAGCAGGGTTATTTTTGAACGATAATGTTATAATTTAATGGGGGTAGCATTTTCTAGAAAAATTAATGATGCTCATGCATGTAATATACTGAAACTGACACACCCGATAAACATACAGACACAGACATTTTTTGCGCCAAATGTGCCAAGTGTCAGGTAAAACATTAAATTGTCGTCAACACGTCTTCAGATGTCATTTGCGCGTGTCAATTTTTTAGATACAAATATAAGCATAAAACCAACACTAGGTTAGAAACGCTAAGCAAGAATTGTTGAAGACACAAAAATGTCACTGCACTTTGATATACTCCTGACATACAGTTTTTATTGCTGTTTACTGTGCGGTTCACATCTTTCTTTGGCATGTATTGAGTGAATATTGCAAAAACATTTTGCAAGCAATAAAAAATGATAAGAGCGTATATGAGTTTAGATAGAGCACTTCCGATACATGATAAGAACACTTGTTTTTAGATATTAATTGATGTCATGCTGCGTTGTTTTATTATTACGTAGTGTCAACTGCAAACGCATTTACAAAACCTAGAAAACTTGCATGTTTTTCTGAATCAATTTGTATCCACGATTTGTATTCATGCTGTTGTGTGTTGTAGTGATGTTTTATGCTGTGTTTGCTTCTGAAGGGAGTAATTTTAATGTATCACGTGATAAATTGAATCTATAAAGAAGTTTAATTTTATTTTTAGGATGCCATTAAAACTTAAAATGGAACATTATTTTTTGCACATGCACTACGTATTATATAAAATGAAAAACTGCAATGAAAAGAAGTTTTTGCAGATATTACAAGAAAGTTATGATGATTCGTGTAATATTTATATTTATAGATAATATCTTTAAATGGTCAATACTATTAATGCAGGAAGGAAGTACTGTAGAGTTTATGATGATATCATTATTCTTAATTGTATTTCAAACATTATGCAATATTCTCAATCATATTCTGAAGAGTAATGGGCAATAAATACTCAGAGTTAAATTTAGATATTTCAGCTCTATAATAAAAGAATAAAATTCTCAAGGCATTATGCTCTGCTTTAAGTTTCTCTGCGATATGCTGGGAAAAATAGTATTTTAACAATTTACGAGGATTAAATGGATATTATGCTATACGGGAATTTAAAACTCAAAATTCAAATACCAAACCTATTTAGCCGGTTGAAAACATGTACAGACTAAATTTGGATCTGATAGTTGACTGTTATTTAAACAATGCAAAGTACTTTCTGTAATAACTTTTCTTGCCCAAATCAAAAAGTACTTTTTGACTATTTTATGGGCGGTTTAACAATATATTCCTTAGACTTGCCCTAATGCCCTCATCCTTCACTCATCCAGTAGATTCATGATTCGACAAGAATTAACTAAGTTGTAGGTCTTGCTTGACAATGGAAGTTTGTGTGTTTATGGCAAATTCTACGCTGCAAATTATTTAAAAAATTTACAATTTGAAAGAAATATTTGATCAAACTTTGTGATTTAGAGGTGTGTTGTTCAATTTTATAACATACGATTCCAATATAATGCAACGGCAGTTATACATTTGAGAATTCACAAAAATAGAGAACAGAAGTTTATTAAGGCGCAAGTCGTCTGCCACGCGTAGGAAAGATTTGTTTTATTTATGTTCTCATATTTTTTGTGGGTTTGTTTGGGGTGGTTAAACAAATTATTATATATGTAGTTCTCTGGTGCATGGGAAAATAAAAGTTTTCAAGTGCATATCATGGTTTTATTGTTATTTTATTACCTAAGCTAATGAATGGGAGCGCTTGCTTGATGATGACTGACGAATTACTGACTTAAGGGCAGGAATGGTACTTTTGAACAATGCATGTCTCATTCAATGTGTATAGGTATGTGTATACAATAGTAAATCGACATCATACATTACAACCTTCCCCATTTTTGATGATTTTTATGACGATGGAAGTCATTTTTGTTTCATACTGGAGTAAAACAAAAACTGAATTTATGTTTCTATTTGTATTCATATTCACTAAACGTACGGTACCACGTATCGATGCATTTTAAAATCTACTAACCTACCGGCAACTAAATAGTATTAAACTTTATAAATGCTAACTTAATTTAATTATTTCAATAATGTTTGATTTTAAATCACAATCACAAGCCTTGATCTGTCTCTATCAGAACTAAAACGCGCAGTTGGCAGTTGGGTTACGGCCACAAGGGGTTGTCGGTGTCGGTTCATGTCTACAACATTCCTTACATTCGCCTGTAAACTGTCTCGTTGACACGATTCGCAATCGTTTGCATAAAAACGAAATTCTATTAATTGTAATAGGCAGCCGCGTCTTGAAGTTTTGTGGCGAGACGTATGACGTATGAACTTGATATTGATGCATACGATTAGTTAGATTGGAGTTCACAAAAAGTGTGGTGCAATTTCATAATAGCCACTGTAAAATAAACTTACCGTACAATAACATTAATTGGATTATATAAACAAGAACGATGATGATATAAAGGTGATGTCGTGTCCTTTTCCTAACATCCCAATTTAACAAGCTGTCAGCAAAACCACGACTCATGCTTTATGATTTAAATCATTGAATAGAATATTATTCAGTGAGCATTTTCGTATTGATAGGATTTTGTGCACTCAACTACTGCTTGTTTTGCGACTTGAGAAAACGATCAAATCAATCGTTATCGTATTGTTGAATTATATGCAAAGATCACGCAAAACGATTGGCTAAAGTCATGACAAGCACACGCACATTTACATGAAGTCCCCGGAATACCTAATTGTGGATAAAATTAATATGACAGGTGTAGCGATCTTTTGTGCATGCTTAGTCAGATCACTAGAAAAGAAAGTACATAATCCCTCAGAAGTGCTTTTGTGGAAAACGCCAAAACATTATTAAATTGAATCTATTTTTAGACGCTTCGTAAAATAAAAATGTAGCCAAAAATTGTTGATAATTGGGTGCATCTCATATGCAAATGCAAAACTAGGTATGCTGGCCTTGCGCTTTCATTTTCTAGGCACAAAGTGGCACTACTAAAACTCAATATATGAAAGGAATTCATTGAATAAATACCTCGGATGTTTAAAAAATCAATACATATGGTTGTTCATTTTGGGCGTGAGCTTAGTTCAACGTGCGTAGCATCCCACCATAAAATTATGAGACACTTATGCTAGTTTATAGATGCAGTCAAATGGAAATTAATAATTAACCTGGCTCTTTGTCAATATTGTTAGTAGATTTTAATTACCAAATAATTATCATTTTAAAACAACTGGTTGTATGTCACCCTTCCTTACAAAAAAGCAGTAGGAACAGTGAACGAATACGTCCGTTGTACTAAAACTAGAGCTCTTTTTTTAGTAAAACGGTAATGCATTATTATGTGGTTTGAATACTTCGTTTCTTCCACTTATTTCATGCGCGACGATACATGAAAGTTAACTGATGTTTGTTTACTTACCACTTAATTAGGGATTTGGTGAGTAATATGGCAGTATAGAGTCTAAATGTCACAAGTCAAGTGCAGAGAGCCATTTCTAATTAGAACACAAATGCTCAGGCACGATGTTCTCCTCTTGAAAAAAATCCTTTTTGCTTTTTTGTAATTAATTTTTTGGGGTAAATCTGTGTCCATATTGCAATCCATATTTTATAATCTTCTAGATCGTTATTAAGAGGATATTCATGATTACACACATATACATTTGCACTCCTACCTAACCCTATCGGTATTTGCTAACGGATTCTCGAAAACACACATTCACGAGATAATGTAGTTTTGCAAAAATTGTCATTTCTGCATGGTGCTTGTTGACATATATATGATTTTAAAAATAGTGTACGGTTTTTATAGCTTTTTTAGCTCTTTTAATTTTGACAAAATAGAGCTAAAGTATGTAGTGGTGGACCGTGAACCAACCACCAACAAGTCATATCATACATATTGCATATCTTTAAGTAGGAATGAGAGCAAACATCAAAAGTATAAAAACACAGAGAAGACAAGAAACACTAAAAGTCCAAGCAATAATGCTGGATATGGAGTGGTCCTTTTTTATACAAAATTTCTTAGGGCATTAATCATTTGTCTGATTTGTCACAATCGAAATTGTAGTGGAGTACAAAGTACAATAAAATACTTTAGATTCTGATAGTGAGTATATTTTACAAGGATATATGAGCTTAATGTACATGTATAGTCAATCACATACCAGAAATCATACCTGTACTCTGCACGCATGGAGGATATTAAAACATGAACTTGGAATTTCATTTGACAACATTATATTACGCAGAGCGGACCATAGTATTAATTACATGAAAGCTATTACTTTGAAGTGTAAGTGATAGGTCATATGAATTATAAATATGAAAAATAAAGATTTTGATCAAGAAATGATCAAGGTATAAAGTACAAATCGTAATAACAGCATTTTTTTCAGTATATTCTTCAAAATTTGATCATCAACAAGTATGTTCTTAGGAGCTCACATCTCGATTTTCCATGCAGCCATCCTCTTCCTTTTGACCATATCCAGCTTTTGTAAAATGTTGAGTAATGGATCAATGCAACGTAATTCATCGTTTAGATAATTTTCTTTTAGCCGTTTGAACGCCTACTTCCTACAATCATTTGTCAAACGGAGAAAAAAAACTTTTGATACCACATTTTACTCTTTATGTAAGTATCAAGGCAAGAAGGGCCATTGAGAATGATGGGATTAACAAAAAAAGGGGATGATGAACGTCAAAAGATGGTGATAAAATAATCAACATGCTCAATAATTTCCTTTATATTCAGTGAGTTACTACTGGCATTCTTCATGTCAGTCAGCCTTCGCCTTGTCGCTCTTGATTTCAAAGTGGTAATGATCACATTAACAACAAGAGCACATACAACAGAAGCATCCTAGATGGATGTACGATGTAATGCACGATGTATGCAAGCATCTATCAATCTATCTGGTCAATAGTAGCGCAGCGTCGTCAGCGTCAATTCTCTGTCTGCTTTGCTCTGAAAATCTCATCAATCACCTTTCCTAGCATGTCCAGATAGATAGACTTATAAATTTGTAGATTTTATTACTACACAGCTACATATAAAGTCACAATAGTCACTACTTTTCATTTTCGGCAGCATCTGCGAAAGTACAGCTTGCTTGGTAATCTCTGCTGGTAGTTCATTCATTCATAAATGACCATTTTAAGTGCTGTTGACTATTACACAAAAGAAGAAAGACATGTACCTTAACTGCAAAATAAGTGTGCCAAAAGAAGCTAGCGATAATAATATAATTTATTTGTCATGAATGCTTCTTCGCCCACTACTAAAGCAACTGACTGTGGACAGACAAGTCACTCCTTAAGTATTAGCTGTAATGCAGAAACAATGGGACTTACTAGAAGAATGAGCATGCAGTAAAAACTCTTGACTGGATATCAATCAAATGAATTATGTATCATAGCTAAATGTAACGTTTGACTACAATTAGGATACAAAAGTGACAATATTTCATCATCTCAATTGGAGACATTGAACTTGTCAATATGCACAACTAAACTTACCTCAGCCACTACCCATAACTATGTATGTCTCTAGTAAAGACCTAATTATAATGCAATACTAAAGGCGAAAGGGTACAGAAATTACGTGCGTAGCCTTCGATAAAAACGTAAACAAATACATTGGATAAGATTTTGGGAAGTGATAATGATAAATTAGAGAATAACTACCACGTTTGCTACGTACAAATATGCACATAATATGCAAAATGAAGCCTGTCCCCTACGACGTGTCAACCTGTTACAGCTGTCACTTATACTGAGCGAATCTGGTAAAATGTTAATGTACACATTATTAAAGTCAATGAAAGTTTAAAATGAGGAAATAGTCCTGATGAGATCATGGAGTACTACTACCTACTATACATTTGTACAGGAAGTTTACGTCGAAATTGACATGAGTTACAATTTTTACACTAACTTGTGACAGTATGCTGGCATTCTAAAAGTATCCTTCGATAAAATGTAATGTGATAAAATGATATCCAATATCTGTTGTCATACATAATTGTTTTATGTTTATCACATATCCAGGCTGGTTGTCAAAATCCATAGGTCTGTCTATATATCGTTAAATTGTTCTTGAACTTGAAAGTCCTTGCCACTAGTAAAAATTGATCGACTACACAAACTTATAATAATTATTAATTCAGCAATTATTGAAAGTAATCCAATGGTTTATAAGCTGCTGGAAAAACTTGGCAAAACATGGAATAGAAATAATAGCTGTTGCTGTTGGGGTGTAATGACTCAAAGTTCTACTCATGATTAGAAATTAAGGGACAATTTTTCTAACTGAAAATCTGTTTCAATTAAACAAGCGTGTTGCATTAAGCATATCAATTAATGAAGAAACAATATTTTGTTCAATTAACCTGAGCGTGCTTGATCTTCGTGATTATAGCAAATCAATTTGGATTTGTTAGATTCATGACTAGATTTATGCCATTTACAAATTACCAGTGGCCACTAAAACGTTTTAATGTCACATCATGTAACTTTTTGAAACCACAACCTGCTGCGTCACTCATGATGATCTTGGCCACAAAAACTTTTACTTTTCAAAGGTCTTTATTTATGATTTTCAAACTAAATCAGTCGTGCACCAACCATGTGCGAGGAGCAAATTTATCGTCGTTTCCTCTGAAATTTTGCTTTTTGTGTAGATGAAAATTTGATTGTCGCAAATCGAATATCAGTGCATCTTTAAACCAAACAACTTAACAGTCTTAGGTATTGCCTCCACCAGGACACACATTGCTATAATGTCTCAGAATGGTATGTGTGTCGTGTCGTGGTGTGTGATTGTTTAATGTAGGGTTTCATATTTCAGGCTGTCAGAGAAAAGCCTTTTTTACCATATCAAACGAGTTACAATAAAAGTCGATTCATCTAAATTAGAAGCACACACAGCGAAGAATGCGATACTTCCGAATTCCTATTACTTGTTCGTTATATCACGATGTGAAAATGAAAGCTCCAGCCAAGCCAAAAGGTTTTCGCAATCAATTAAAATGTCTCCTTATTAAAAGATAAGCAGAATGACATGGAGATGTGATGAATAAAACGATTTTGGTTATGAACCCAGACCTACCTGGAACATTTTACAATTATGGAGAGTTTAAAAAATCCATAGTATACAAAATCATCATGCTTTTATCAATCGAATACCTATTTTATTCATCACTGAAAAATATGATAACCTAGCTGTATTATATATGGATTATGGGTCGAATCATACACTTAGCAGCACAAGCGCAAAGATGAGTGGACTAATCGGTAACGGGAACTCAAAAAACAAAATTCCACCCCCGCCACCACCGCCTCCTCCTCTTAAGGCATCGTCATCTGAGCGGCAAGTGAAACTGAAGACCAAGGACCCTAAGCAAATAACGACTAAAAAGAGTCCAGCCAAGATTCAATCTAAAAATGCTGGAAGCCGACAACCTTCAAAGTCCGCAAAGTCAAAAAAGCTGTCCTCACCTGCAAAGGTATCCCCCGTTGCCTCTAAACTAATCATTAACGATGGCGATTCAGAAGATGATGGCAGTCCTCCTCCACAACAATCTTCCTCCCGAAATAAAGAACTTTCATCCCGCAAGAAGCAGACGGAATCTGTTGTGGAAATAGTTCGCAATGATGTTCCATTTTTCAATGAGGAGCTATGCAGTGATTCAGAGGATGAGTTTTCGTTTCCTTGCTGCCAACAACCGAATTCCCCCAGATTTCCACCCAATCCACGACCTTATAGGGAATGGGATCCAGCGTTTTTACCTTCTAGTACAAACATACCCACGTCTATAGGAAGAAAGTGTAGACGTTGTGGTAAGTATAGATGAATCATGAAAATTAAAGGCTTAAGCAATGCTGCCTAATGTATACGTTGAAATCCTAGAGACAAATCTCTCTGGAACGTGTAATTTACTATTTCATTGATAAGCCGGTTTTGTGTAGGGAAACCTGTTTACTTAGCTGAACTGTACCTTAGCTCTAGAGGAGCTTACCACTCTGAATGCTACAAGTGTTGCTTATGTGGTAAAACTCTAGACTCATGGAGCGTAGCGGAATTCAAAGGAGAAGTCTTTTGTAAAGGTTGCTATCGAAGGAACTTTGGAACCCATGGGTGTGGATTTGGAGTGGGAGCGGGTGTCTTACAAACTCCTTAAAATGGAATAACGTAGCAAAGATAATGAAATCATAATTTATCCCGATTTGATCCTAAATTTATTTTTTAAATTCCATCACAAGCTACTATTTCTTGTTCAAAATCTACTGGTGAAAAATAAAACCTACAACAAAGCTGCATTTAGTGAGCTACATCAAAACTAACAATTCATCAGTGTCATATCATACAATCAATATTAGTTTACTTTTTACAATAGAAACATTGCATGCAGATTCACGATGCATACCTTCTCGTCTTTGTTCACATCACAATCAATATTATCTTTTACTCCACATAGGGCAGATCGCTTCACCTAGCCCTACAGTAATAACCGCTGAGCCTGGGACGACCTTTACCCTTCCAAAAATTCGCCAACTATTTAGTGTTGATGCCACGCATCACCGAGGCGTAATATTTTCCTTACTCATTAGTTTAAGGCACATGCCCCATACTCGTGTGATTACATTATTTCATTCGCTACGTACTTGTGTATTACAAGTGGTTGTTACCATTTCATTCATTGTTTAGAAGTTTCATGAACAGTTAAATTTGATTTTAGTAAGTTACTATACAATTAATTTATCGTGATTATAATGATGAATAATACAGAGCGGTTTGTATTGTTTAACAGTAATAATGTCAGCGATTTTCCAAGTTAAGTCTAATCTGATGCAGAGCTATGGTAAGACATAGCAATATAAACCGCTCTTCATGTGGGGAAAGGTAAGAATGAAAGTGGATGTACACCTAAACTAGAAGCATTATGAAGATCCAAGTGTAGTGCGGTATCGAAAACTTAGGAAATATGGATTGGATGCTAAGATGAAACTGACAAATTAAACTATGGATGAAATATGAGTTTCCTCTACAATGCAACCCAGTTCTACAACAATAATTTTGAAGGGTGAAATTAAATCCCCATCAGCAGCAAAGCAGTAAATATATGGGTAGAATAAAGGATATATTGCGTATGCCTAAATTATCTCAACACGAAGGATGATTAGGGATGATACTGTTTTTTTATATTTTCAAAATACCAAATCGTAGCTTTTGCGTGATATTGCTTGGAAAAAACTTGATACACATTAAAAATTTTGGGCACCCGTAAAAAATGTTCCTTCAGACTTAGCATTATTTTTATAGCGGATTTATTACATCGCTTTTTCACAGAAATTACGTTGGTCAGTAGCAACAAAATAAGTTATTAGTTAAATAATTTGTTAATTCTAGTTGAAATAGAGTCACATGTGAGTTCTGAGTGTTTGGTCAGTAGGGCTGGTGCAGAGGGAAGTTGACGAAATTCGCGAATGACGACTTGTCCTTCACCGACTTCTTCTTTAGAAATCACCTGCGACAAACATAAAAGCGAGGATTAAAAAAATATATCCGTGTTCTGGCCTTATTGCATCATTTATTATTTCACTTACTTGACTTCGCCTTCCGTACGCTCTGAGAAGATTGGCTTGTGGTGTGACACCACCACGAGTTCGTTCTAGCTGATCTAGTGCCCGGAGAACTGATCCAGTGCACTCGGCTTCCCAACTACATTTCTTTTTTCGATTTGGCCAGATATTTCTGCTAGGATCTTCTTCTACCTCTAACGTCAACCAGTCAGGATTAGTTGATATTTTCCTTTCGTTTTCTAACACTTCATCTAATCGAGCCCAGCTAAGATTTCGTCTATGGTCCTCCTCTGATCCAATGCCAGAATCGATATCATCGTTTGGTCCTCTCTGGTCTCCACTACTTGTTACTTGATGTCTTTCAGCCTCTTTGACGGTACCATTTGATTTTGGTAAATCTACAATTTTTAACTCTAATTAGCATAAACTATATAAATACTTATTTATTTATAACATAGCTAGGCATAATAATGTGTGTTATCAACCTTCACTGGTGGGGGACCCGCTACCATTCCTCTGTTTCTCATTATTATTTGGTTCCTCCGGACTTGATGGTACTGATTGCGTATTTCCACCTCCTTCTAGCCATATATGCCGAAGACACTCTTCTGCAGAAAGTCTTTCACTGTAAAATCAAATAAAAATATGGTATTACTATACTTAATTAATTCATGATGGTTATTAGTGGTGATGCGTTGAGAATTCTTCGAATACAACTTTTTTTTTTGCATAACGTGCAGTGCTAAAAGTGATGGTAAATTAATAGATCCATCAGTTTTATTTACCTCGGTTTAATTACCAAAAGTTTTTCTATAAAGTCCACAGCAAATGAGGAAACGTTTTGGAAATAATTAGGTGGGAAGGTAAGGGCTCTTTGAGATATGTTTAAGAACGTTTCTTGTTTAGAGTCACCCCCAAATGGCGAAACTCCTGATAAAAGAACGTAGGTTAAAACACCGACAGCCCAACAATCCGTCGCTAATGTTAAAGGCTCATAACTCAAAACTTCAGGTGAAACGTATTCTGGGGTTCCTAACAATTCTCGCACCTATAATTAGTTTAAATGCACAACACAAGAACACATAACATACACAAAACAAAAAATCAAAAATTAAAGGATAATAGTATAATAAATATATAGTAGGAGCTTAATTGAACCTCTGTGGCACGAGAGAGGTGACGGCTCAAACCAAAATCACACAACTTCACTCGACCCCCAGGTAATGGGCCAGTGACCACCAAATTTTGAGGCTACATAAAAACATAAAGCATAATATAAACACGGAAAACATACTGACAAGTAAATGATGCTAGGAAAATCATTCATGGCAATAGCTATATAGACCAATGACGTTTGTATTACATATCATACTGCTATAGACAGAGCATATTATCTAGATATCAAAACTAATGCATCATATTTTTATTGACAAGAGAGTATCCAGTCTGAAAATCCATAAGTAACTTATACTTTCTGCAAGAGAAACGTTACTGCCGGGTTCAATACTATAAATCTCACCTTTATATCGAGATGCGCAACGGAATGTGTATGTAAAAATTTCAGTCCTTGCAAAGTGTCCCTAAGAATATCTGTACATACATGTTCTGGAAGAAATTCTTCGGTATCTAAAACGGTTTGTAAATCACCACCTTCCGCCCTACAAAAACAAGCAATCAAGGTAACATTTACTTACATTCATTTATTATTTTCTACTCATACATTTAAATAATTTGAAAGAGTAAACATGCTTACATTTCTAGGAGAAGTATAGTATCTAGTGGGGTTTCAAACACCTTATACAAACATACTATATAAGGGCAATCTCTGGATTTGTGTAGGACCGAAACTTCATGCCACACCTATTGAAATTATAAGAAAAACATTAATAAATTCAAATCTT
The DNA here is from genome assembly GCA_034700605.1 of Willowsia nigromaculata. Lineage (NCBI taxonomy): Eukaryota > Metazoa > Arthropoda > Collembola > Entomobryomorpha > Entomobryidae > Willowsia > Willowsia nigromaculata. The sequence continues at coordinate 2,960 of JAQIXX010000400.1, read as the reverse complement.
CATTTCTAAAACTAATTTATAAACAGTTTTAGAGTATGTACCTCCTCCGGTGAAGTTCTTCGACGTTTCCTAATATACTTGGCAGCAAATACAGTCTCATCGTTTTTTCTAAAGACCCGTCTAACAGCGGCAAATTTTCCCCTGAAAATAAAGTAAAATTACACATAATGTTATAAAGTATTAGATAAACAAATAAAAAAGACACTACGTATGCACAATTAAAAGCTTCCTTCCTAGTTCTTAGGTGTTCATAGATTACAATAGCATATTAAATTTTTATAAATAAACGATTCAAAGTCAATTACAAGTACACAAAACAATTCCATTTCTGAATCATATATTTATTGACGTGTTGTAAATGCATTTACCAAAAATTACTCCTTTCTCTTTTTTATCAATTCTTATTATTACTACCATTTTCAGCTTTTTTAGCTTCCACATTGTGCATATTTGGGGTGGCAAATAAAATACTTTGAGCAATAAAACTGTCGAACTACTTTTAGGTCTTCATTAAATGTGACACAGTCGCTATCTCCTTAAAGGGCAATGCATTAGGTAGCTAGAGCGAGCGCAAGGTTTTACTATGCTACATGCTGCTTAAAAGGCAGCTTAATTCAACACGGATATATTATGCGCACTTTTGTATATATGTTCTTCCCATTTATATCTCCAAACTCCAAAGATAAAAAAGATAAATGCAGGAGCAACATTGTAAAGAAAACTGATAGAAGAGTAGATACGCAAGGCATTCATATACGTACTTGTACTTATTACGTAACCAGAAAGATGAAATTCTGAGATTTTTATCTTAAAATGGTCTCAGATAATCATGGCTTTCGTAAAATATATATCCTCCCTCACCTACTGATATTATAAAGTGTGCTTTCTTAAAAAATTATATTGGGTGACAAGAAGAGCTTATACTTTCTGTGTACTTGCTACAAAAATGCTTGTGAATAATTTTTCGTGCCTTCACAAATCATTGACTGTATGTACTTATTCGATTTCCATTTGCATATTACATCTGCGAATAAGACCAGAACTTCCTAGCATCACATTCAGTATGCATGCACTTTTACGTGAGGGTGACCTTCTATGACAATTAACTTGCCGAACATGCATCGATGTACGATATGCCAATACTTCTTTAGCATTTCCTTTTAATGAAAGCATAATATTTTAACAAACGCATTTTACCATCTCAATATGTAGTCACAAGCCGCAACATGTTTTAAATTTGTATGTGACTTTTTAACTTCAGCTCAAATAACCTTCTCAATCCTTTACACACAGACTGTGTGGTTCTTCATGACCTCTGTCTCTAATAAACCGGATGAAATGACTCTTCAGTATTACATTCTTAACACAGAAGCAGCGGTTTCCTTCATTTCATATTATGGTCATTAATGCTCAAAACGCTAATGCTACGCATTTTTTGTCGTATACGGCAATAATCGATTAATGGTTTTATGATATCGTTGACATCACATGCATTAGGTAATCTTGCCATGAGTATCGAAAGACCTTAAGTTAAGAGCTCATTTGATAAATTTCATACATTTACTACTTGCTTAAACAGCAATACACTGCAGTCATGCAGTCTGGTGAATGGTGGATACAATCTAGTTTTTCGTTTTAAACTCCCACATTTTATCTGTGATTTGCGAGTTTGTGAAAAACAAAACATGAAAAACATGAAAAGTAAGCATCTATTTTATCTTACATAACGTATGCGACACATTTTTGTGTCCAATGTCATCATCAAGTTATGCATGCCTGTCCTTACAAACTAATCTTTTGCAGATGTGCAGTGCAAGCAATATTGTTCAGTGTTGAATGTATTTCGTGAAATGACTCTTTTAAGCGCAGGCAACTCAACTGTGACCCAGCCCATGTAGGCAGGAATTTGGGACCAACCAAAGAAAAGAGACAATAAGCATGTCATTCATTGATTCACTGTTGACAATGCAAAATTAGACATGATCTGCTTCTTAAATGCATGCCTGCAAAACATTGTGCATGTTGGGCTGGTTGTTGTGCACAGTGCACAATGTCTTGACCACTGAATACATGACTCAAGTCATGAATGAACGATAAAAAACTGAACCGATAAAGGTAAAAACCCTATGTACTGATACCATTATCACGTGGTTCCAATTCCGAATGAATCCCTTTCAAGCTTATGATCGTAATTTGTGTAGATTATATTTTATCTAACGAGGATTAAAACGATACTCAAGGTGAGACCTCTAAGCTCAATACATAGTTCGATTTCGATCAAATGTTTTATTTTTCATTTTCCTTTCTAATAAAAACTCAAATCTCTAATAAGTATGTGGTAGAGCCCCCACCTCAATTTTCATTTTCAACCTTTACAATGCCGATGGACCACACCAGCACGCAATACGCATGCGGCGTAGACGAATTAAGAACAAAAATCTGTTTGTGAAGAATTTAGAGATCTAAAATTACGATATCATACAATATGACACCTACGCCATTAAATTTGCCATGCATATTTACACAGGGACTAACAACGAATGCCGATATTGCTTTTTGAAACATTAAATGTTCAATGTCGAACACGTTGTTTGAGAATGGAACAAAAACTGTCATCGGCAGTATCAGTAACACCAACCCATACTGGGTGAATCATTGCATATTTTATTGACACTTTAAAAATCAATATTTTTTGTTTTGAAACATTTATCGCTTGATTCTGTCATGAACCAATTTCTGTATGACCTTGGAACATTTTTTACGAATAATTAAAAAATGAATCAAACTCTTGAATTGGTAAACTGGAAAACGCCGAGTGTTGACTATCTCGACAACTAATCCTGTCTATTGTTCTTAAAATAAGCCGTAAAAGATAAAAGATTTAAATGAGTGGAGTGGACTACGCCGACTTTTCTGCTTAATACGAAGGTCTTGCATATGCATTTTTTAAATTGCAAGGC
>JAQIXX010000399.1:0-62782 GCA_034700605.1 Willowsia nigromaculata | reverse complement strand
CCTCTTCTTCAGAATCATGTACAGCAAGGAGGCATGCCACCCATGCCAAATCCTGGAGTTGCCCCAGGACAGCAATCACTTCCTCGTCAGCGCTATCCAGCGTATCCTCAGCAGCAGCCTATGAGTGGACCAATGCCTCCGCAAACACAGACATATCCTTCCTATCCACAACCTCAGCAACAACAACAGCAGCCGCAGCAGCAGCCTCAATTTCAACAGCCAGGCATGCCGATGCAACAGCCTCAGACAGATGGCGGATATTATGGTGGACCAGCTGGTGCACAGCCTGGTGTTCCTCAGTATCCAAGAGCTCCAGGTCAGGTGCCGCAAGGGGGAATGGCACAGCCAAATTATCCCCAGTATGGTCAGCCTGTGGCACCTCAGCCCCAATATGGTCAAGGTGCACCACAGTATGCTCAACCTAGTGCACAACAAGGTGGACAGAAAAGACTGGATCCGGATCAGATGCCGTCTGCTGTAATTCTTCATTTTATAATATGAAGTGAGCTTTAATTCTCGTCAAGTTTAACACTAACAGCTCATTTGCTTGTTTTTTAGATTGGAGTAATGCAAGAGGACCAGCAGACTAGAGGAGGAATTTTCAGAACTGATCAAAAGGGCCTTCTTCCACCTTTAGTGACCACCAAGTTTCAAGTTGAGGATGTTGGCAACTCGAGCCCTCGCTTCGTGAGGTCCACAATGTATTCCGTGCCTGCACAGCCGGATATGCTCAAGCAGACGGCTATCCCCTTCGCTTTAGTTGTGAGTTCTTCACAATAATAAGTATAGCCATCTTAAAGTATATCTAATTTTATGATTCAATGTTTAATTACTTCTTATCATTGTACAGATAAATCCATTTGAATCCCCGGCTAAAGATGAGCAACCGATTCCCTGTGTTAACTTGGGCCCTATGGGACCTGTTCGTTGTATCCGTTGTAAAGCTTACATGTCACCTTTGATGCAGTTCATCGACGGTGGCCGGAGATTTCAGTGTTTGTTGTGTAAGGCGACGACGGAGGTGCCTCCGGAGTATTTCCAGCATTTGGATCATACAGGACAACGTGTAGATAAATGGGAGCGTCCAGAATTGTGGAGAGGAACATATGAATACGTTGCAACGGCGGAGTACTGTAGGGTGAGTTTCTTCGCAAACGACTTAAATCACAGAATATTTGTATGAGTCAAGCTTGAAAAATATTAATTGACTAAATTCCTATTTTTTCCCCAGAATAATACGCTGCCAAAAGAACCTGCTTTCATTTTCGTTATCGACGTATCATACAACAATGTAAAATCCGGGCTTGTGAATCTTCTCTGTTCACAAATGAAAAACCTACTCGAAACTCTTCCAACGCATACCCCGATCGGATTCATAACTTACAACTCGAAAGTACACTTTTATAACATCGACCCTGTGTTGGGTCAACCTCAAATGGTGATCGTCCCTGATGTCGCAGACATGTTCATGCCCATCCTCAAAGGTTTCCTTGTCCCATGTGCTGAAGCCCTGAACATTGTCGACCTTCTCATGGAACAAATCCCAGCTCTGTTTGGTGATACAAAAGAAACAGAGGCGGTGCTAGGACCAGCCATTGTTGCTGGTATGGAAGCTTTAAAAGCCTCTGACCGAGTAGGGAAATTGCTCGTGTTCCACTCATCCCTTCCAACATCAGACGCAGCACCTGGAAAACTGAAGAATAGGGAAGCAGATAGGAAATTGTTGGGAACCGACAAGGAAAAAACTGTGCTCGTCCCACAGTCCGTTTATTATAATCAATTGGGTCAGGATTGTGTTGGTGCAGGTGTGTCTGTGGATTTGTATCTTTTCAATAATTCTTATGTGGACGTGGCTACGATCGGACAGGTGGCTAGACTCACTGGAGGCTCCGTTAGCAAATACACTTATTTCCAAGCGGATATTGATGGACAACGGGTGATAGGAGATGTGATTCTGCATTTGAGTCGACCAATCGGATTTGATGGAGTGATGAGAGTGAGAACATCGACGGGTGTGAGACCAACTGACTTCTTTGGTCATTATTACATGGCGAATACGACGGACGTCGAGTTGGCTGCGATTGATTCACAAAAAGGTCTTGCAGTGGAAATCAAACATGACGCTAGCATTACTGATGAAGATGGAGTTTACATTCAAATTGCGTTGTTGTACACGACAATTTACGGTAAGAACTTAAATAATTTCTGCTCGTTTTGTTTTGCACTTTCTCAGTGTACCGTGTGATATGAAAGTATTGGGGCTTTATGAGAATCATTTAATTTTGTGATGATCAGGTGAACGAAGATTGAGGGTCCATAATTTGGCACTGAACACTTGCATGCAAATGGCTGACTTATATAGAAATTGCGAATTAGATGCGATAATCAATTTTATGGCCAAACAATCAATTTCGAGATCAGTGGAGACAACACCTCAGGACCTGAAGGAAGGAGTAGTGAAGAGGTAACGCTGAAAGACTCTTTTAAAGTTTTAATTAAGCTCTGATTGGATTAAGTGATTCTGATTGTTTATGATTTTTATAAATGTTTTTATAGATGTGCTCAAATGCTAGCGACATACAGGAAACATTGTGCAAATCCGTCAATGCCGGGTCAGCTAATTTTGCCCGAATGCTTGAAATTACTACCGTTGTACATTAACTGTGTGCTACGAAGTGATGCTGTGGCCGGTACATCTGAAATCACTCCGGATGATCGCTCCTGGCTCATGTACACAACAATGACCATGGGCGTGTCCAATACTGTTCATTACTTTTATCCCAAGTTAGTGCCCGTTGCTGGGCCGAATGGAGGAGTAGACGAACCACTTCCTGTTAGATGTTCTAGGGACAAGCTAGCCGAAGACTCGGCTTTCCTTTTAGGTATGTTCGTAATTTCAGTGTACTATAAATCTTGCATAATACTTGAACGTAATTACTAATGACGAACATTTTATTTCACAGAAAACGGAATTTATATTTTCATGTGGATCGGAGCTGCCGTCAGTCCCGACTGGCTTCAGAGCATCTTTGGTGTTGCAAACTTGGGCCAAATTAACGTAGAAACAATGACCGAGCTCCCGGATCATGTCAATAGTGATGAATCTTTGCGGCTCAGAGCGCTGATAAGATCGCTTAGAACAGAAAGGCAACGACATATGAGGGTAAGCATTCAACTCGTTCTCGTCATGCATATAGCACATTTCAACTTCAACCCTTTGTTTTATATTTAATCTCAAAACCTCTCCGTCTTCTTCCAGCTTACAATTGTGAGACAGCGTGACAAGATGGAGCTCGTAATGAACCGTTTTCTGGTTGAGGATCGAGGAACAGATGGACAGCCTTCTTATGTCGACTTCCTGTGTCACATGCATAAAGAAATTCGTGCTCTTTTAAATCAGTAGTAATTACGTAAAGAAACTAATAATATGACAAAGTAGCTGTTTTTTCTCTTTTTCTTTAGTTTTAAATGGGAAATCGCAATCATTAGAATATTGTGTCTTCATTATCAACATAAGTTTATTTAAAAGTTTTAGTATTTAGCTTATTATTATGATAATTCTGTAAAAAAAAAACGTTATGGTTTAGTTTAATTAGTTTGAACTAATTTGAAGCGAAAGTGTGTAAATATTTTTTTGGTTTATTTTCTCGCTCGATTTTTTTTGTGAAAAAGAGGAAATTATAATTTTTTTGTCATGTGTTGTAGTTGTAAATCTTATGCTTTATAAGTCCCAATAATTTTTTTGTCATGTGTTGTAGTTGTAAATCTTATGCTTTATAAGTCCCAATAATTTTATTGTAGTAGTGCATGTTTTTGAAAGTCAAGAGTGAAGTATGTGGAAGTTTGCAATCAATACATCTTAGAAAATGGCAAATTGTTAATTTTGGTTGGTTCGTGTTGACAAATACAATTTTACTCGTTTAAACACACACGCTTGAAATATAATATGTTGTTGTAAGACGTACATTGTACAGACTGGCGTGCTCCCAGAAAGAAACAAAGTAACATTTTGTCTATATATTCTCTACAGTTTTAAATATCCATGTTTTTTGGGGTGCTGTTTTGTGAATCAAAGAAAAGATACAGATTGACTTAAGGAATATTTAAGAATTACAAAAATACCCACTATTATTATGAGAGATGGTGTGTTAATTTTTATAGAAAAAGAAAACATGAAAAATTCCATACAATTGATGAAAAAATATTTAGAGTTATTGGAGAAACGGTTTTTTAAATGGTGTTTCTCGCGATATTAATTAAATGATCCAGTTACTGTGTACTGAAAGAAAATTAATATATTCTATAAACACTCCGTGTCTACGTCCGTTATAGTGTGCAAAAAGGTGAAAAATAGAAATACTACCTACATGATAATCATCTTCATAAGAAATGAGCAGTTAGAGAAAACTAAAAAGTACATTTTTTTGTGGAAAAGCAAGCAAAAAGTTATTAAAGTTAATACCCTACTACAAATAATTGTGTAAATTATATAATCCTACATTTTCCGTTTAATAAAAAACTCAAAAAAATACATTTACCGTCATTTTGTCTAATTTTGTCTGAATGCATTTTATGACATCCGTGTGTATGCTCTCAACAAGTTTATGATCTAAAAAATAATCATGCATTGTCCATTGTTTTGCATATAAAATCATTTGTCGCCACGAATTATGGTTAATGCGCAATTATAAACAACATTTGCGTGATTTCTTTTTGATCTTGTTCCTTTTATTAATCTTTTTTTCTTGTAGAAAAATCGACTACAGTTTCCAAAAGTCGTTTTCTTAAATTTTATCTTTTTTTGTGTAAAAACACTACACTTTTCTAATAGCATACATAAATTAATCATTACACAAACAAAATCTGGTACATTTTTTTGTCTAAATAAACCAGCGCAGTCAGTCTTATAGGCATACTTTTTTAATATTGACGATTTTAACATTTTAATTAAATGTTCAATATCGTAGTACTATATTATCATTATATGCCTATATAGATTTTACATCCATTCCTCTATACACATAATATTATCATGCGATCAATAAGCCAACAAAAAAAAACTCATGTAAATCTTCATCTTAAAAATCACATCCGGTCGCACACGCACAGAAGAAGAATTTTTTCCCCTTTCTGTCGACGGGAAGATACAGATGGACGCGTCTCTCTATACATTTTATTTGCATATTATTTACTTGACCTCAACTTAAACTTGTGTATGATATCATGGCATGGAGCATCCTTCCTTCCCGTCATTCCTCATCAAAAAAATGTTCTTTTCCATTCCACCCACGCATCATTTATTTGGCTTACTGCACATACTTCTCTACACTTACACACAAGCAATATGATACCCAAAATTAAAAACGCGTCAGGTAAGGTAACTACCAAAAGCTTACACATATTTTTTTCCACACTCTATCGTCGAGGTACTAACTAAATAACAATTGGTAATTTTGTCTAAGAAAAATTGTCATTATGCTCCGCATCCATGCATCATTACATTCCATGCATTATAGACATTCAAACTTAAACCGTGAATACAATACATGATAATTCTATCCAGTAAAAATTAAATGCTTTAATATAACAATGCACAATAACAATACGTGGAGTAGAGTTGTGTGTGCACTCATCCATGCATTTTGTTCACGAGAAGCTTTATAAAAAAAAGTACCTAAATGGAAGTCTAGTAGGTACTGCACACCCACGCACACCACAAAAAAAAGGGTTAAATTTTTTGCATTTTTTTCTCTAAATCGTGGGGTGTTGTTTGTAAGGTTTTGTTAGATTATCCTAAAAACATATTCTTTTCCAGCATTTTATATAGTGGAAAATAAAATAGTAAAAATGAACTGTAACATAACAAAAAAAATTGGTAATTGAAGCTGAAATAGCTTTGCTGGCTTATTTTCAAAATTATGTTAGATTCTCTAGCGAACTAGTTTAAACTTTAATTTTTTTCCTAAAATGCACTACTTCCGGTACGGTTGTCTCGGTCTCGTGTTCCTCTCGTCTCTCACGTAAAATCTACTCCCAGAATTTGACCCTTTCCCGTCGTCATTAACTTTTAATTGAGTTCCGATTTGTATGCTCCATGGCTGGCCTTGCCCTCTTGGTGGAGATCCGCTTGCGTAACGAGGCTGTAGAAAAATCAGAAAGAGAAAAAAAAATTAATTTCATGGAAAGGACATCTAGGACTTGAGGCAATAAATGTCATAAAATACATCCCTCTCGTCATTGAATACATTTTTCAGGCCTTGCAGAAACTGTGTAGGTTAACCTGAATCTCTCGTTATCAGATTAACAATAATTATTACTGATGTCCAATTACCATTATCTTCTTGCTCATGTCTTTTGTTTTAGGTTACAGTTTACTGTACTATTTAAGTCTGTCATGTTTCAAGTTCACACTTCTCAATTTGCCCCCGAGATGCTTATCATAATACCAATAATCACATTGACATTCCATTCCCCACACAGTAATTTAATTTATGAGAGCAGAGCATACAAAATCATTAATTATTTATCATGAGACATCTTCCAAGGATATAATTCTCGTCTCAAGTTGAAGAATCCCACATAATACAAAACAGTTAGATGAAAAGTAAGGGACATTTTATTGCATATAATCAGAAAATCTCACACCCTGTTATTCGTCAAGGTGTAAAAAAAAAATGACAGACAAACGGTATCATCATCGTTGGCTTCAATATTTATGTGTGGCTTATTGTTTGTTTTGTCATGTCACGCTCTGAATTCTAACAGCTTTAAAAAGTGTCACTGCAAAACGGTCAACATGAGAAATCAAGATAACAGCAAGAAAGACAAAACAATGCAGTTATTAAGGTGGACTTACAGGTTCCGCTCCGACAATCTGCTCATAATTGAGAAACTGGTTAGGATTTCCCGGTGGCTGGCGATAAGGGTTAGGTTGGACCCCACTTGAATACCGACTTGAAGCATATTGGGATGGTGGTGGGGGATGAGAATGATGACGATGATGAGAGGGAGGTGGTCCTCCAGGATAATTATTTTGAAGACGGCCAGAGTAGGTTGGCTTTGAGGTCAAAATGTCGTATTTGTCGCCACTAATCTCATTATCGAAATAGGGGTCCCTGCTGGGTGGCACGTTTAAAGAATTCCTACGATTTCTAGGTGGTCCTCCACCGTGCTCTCTGGATGACACCGCGTGCGACGTCAACGAAGCAGTGACGGTGGTCGGACTAGGTGGAAGTGAGGATCCAGGGGAGAGCGAAGATTGTGGCTGAGGTGGGGCTGAAGACAATGGTGCCCTTGGAGGTGGCAATCTACCATCTCCACCTTGGTTAGCTGCTGCTGCTGCGGCGACAGGATTGACGTAGAAGTAGAATGGGTCATAAGTGTCCCTCCCTTCTTGACCAGTTCGCTGTTGATATTCCTTCTGGCGCAGTTGTCCATTTCTTACGGTGATCTCCCTCTGAATTGGATTTGCGTAGGCACCTTGAAGAGGCTCCCGCTCCCGGTATAGATAATGCTGCTGAGATGGAGGATAATCATAATAATTATTGGATTGAGAAGGAATATAATTATTATTCGGGGGAGGCTGTCCATTATTATAATAGTTCCGGCGGGATGCGGTCGGCTCATTGTAGCCGTTATTGTAATTAAAGTTGTTATACGAAGCCTGGCCATAATACTGCTCTTGGCTGGGGGCAGGGAGTTGATTATTCCGGGCGTAGGATTGCCTCTTGTTTATGTGACCATGATGGGAGGGCACTGCTGGATACGCTGAAGCGTAACAGGCACATGCACTAATCACCAGTCCCACAGAAAACAATCTCCCCACAAGCGAATTTGACGACATATTTGCAACCTTATTCACACAACTGTAAAATTTATTCAGAAATTTAATATATCTCCTCCTATTTTTGTCACACAACAGGAACCACAAATATGACACGAAAAAAAATTATATTTGCATATATGAAGCACAGCACACCCCCGCCTTGATCAAATGAAAAAAAGACGGGTGGAATAACCTCCAAACTTCCAAACTGAAAAAAAAATCTCTCAGGAGAGAATTAACAATTCACTCGCAGCGCAGCGTTTTCGTTAAAAAACAAAAGAAAAATGTGAGAGATGAATTTTTGATGATGAGGGAGTCGTCGTCCTCCGTTCCTCAATTTTTGGTTTGCATGCGCAGAGTAAAAGGTCTTTCCGAAATAAGCGTCGTTTATTTTTCAGCCTTCTAACTAGAGACGCTGCAAAGCTCTCTTTTTGCTTGGGTGAATGTCGATGTTTCTTCAACCGAACAAAACGCCACGCACATCTAAACGCACACCTTCAACCTCTTCTTTTCTTCAACTGGCTGTTCCTCTTGATTACTATTATTTCCTGCATGAAATTCAAAAGAAAAAAAAATCAGTTAGAATTTTGACTTTGAAGTTTTTTGAATCATAATCTTTATCATAGCGTTATGGGAAGAAACGGTGTTTTTTCGTTAAGTATGTACCTAAATACATAATAGCTATGCAATAATATGCAATCATGTTACGTGATAACCTCTCTTTCTGTCGGTCTCAAAAAAAATATTGAAAACTAAAAAACTAACTATGCATTTAACATTTGCCTTTGTTTTTTATTCAATTGCGTGTTTTCGGTATGAATTCATTACGACACATATTTACGATGCGTGAGTCAACTACCTACTTTTTTAAGCATTAAAAATTCTACCTGATTGCATGCGAGATTGAATGTAATTTTGTTAGAAATTTAAAATTGGAAATGGGAATAACAGGTTGATGTAATGACGAAGATGCTCCCATTTGGTAATAAGCTCATGTTTTTTAGAATTTTCAATAGTTTTCTCTGAAAGCATGACACATTGGAAAATTATATGGAATTAGTGTGAAGAGGACAATGGTTGAAGGGTGGGGGTGTTTTTTTGAGGGAACCTTTTACCCTTAAACTTACACAATGTTATTTGAAACGCTCGTGCGAAATGAACAATTATCGATTGTTTACTTGTTTTTATTACTGTAACAGATTATTATTCAATAGAAGATGCAGAGGAGTGAAAAAAAGTGAGAGTTCTCAATACTCTCTTTTTTGAGAAATTCTCTACAAAAATTGGTAAATGAAATTGGCACTTGTAAAGGTTTCATTTCTATTTTGCGAGTTAATCGCGTGAATAGTATTTTTCTATAAAAAAATGAATACTTTACTTTCTGGTTCAATCTGGTTATATCATTGCTGATTTTTTTTACACACACTATTTCATGCACTTATAAACACTTCTACTAAATTGACAACACAGTTTGTAATCTTTAATGAGTCATAGTAGTTTACACTGATGAATCCGCCGACGAAGAATTGGCGTGCAGCAAATTAGCGTGATTTTGTAAAAATAAAAAAAAGTTTGAAAAGAAACGGAAGTTATTTGCAGTTGGATAAATGCTATGAGAATGAGAGTATTCGAAATGAAGACGATCTACTTTTTCTTCGTATTTCACCACCTTGACCATTCCGTCTATGCCCGCGTGATTGTTTTCAGGATTTTAAAAAGTTGCAGAGTGGCCATTTGAGAAATGATTAAAAATTCTGTCAATTTTGGTATGAAGCAAAAATTAAGAGGGTGTATTGCACTTTTAACAGTTTGCATGTTCCTGACGCAAAGGTGGATGTTTCTATTTACTTCTTTGTCTTTTTTAGCTGTCATTTTTTGTTAATTAATTAACCCATTTAAAAAGCACGTCTGCTACTTCACTTTTTTTTCTCCAGTAGACTTCTTTGTTTAATTTGCTGTAATCCTCACAAGCAATTTTACTGTACACTTTCGTTCTTTACCTTAGACAACCGCCTATTGTGGGCCTTGAAAACTTTAAAAAATAGAAAATTGCACATAAACCATTTCGACACTTTAAAAAGCTTCTTCAAAAGAAGTAACGGTTTTGGATGCTCGTGTGCACAGCTTATTTTTTTGGCTGACTTGCCAAAACCCAAAAAACTATGAAAAAACCCAACTATTTGTTATTTATGGCATTGATGAGAGGATAACGAACGGAATGACAACAGAGTTTTATAATAGGTTGACTTGCACTGTTGAAATGTGTTCACATCTAGACAATATGCAATTGAAATAGAATGGTTTTGAATGATGCGTAATTTCGAAAAAGGAAATGAGAAAACAGAAAATGAAATGAACTGCTAGCTTTTTAGTCAGCACAAAAATCTCTGATGATTGAAAATGAAAAGAATTAAAAACTACTCAACCCTTTCAATCCTTAACTGTACATTATTTATGGCGGTTGTAGTCGTCCTCTCTGCAGTAAAAAATAAATAACAAAAAGAAATGTTGAAAGTGAAGATGATTAGGCTTCTTTTTTTTCTCTTGATATTTTTCAAGCTTCTGTGTGCGATGAATAATGAATGATGATATTTAAGATTAAATAGAGAATAGTACACACACTAATACGCTTACATAGACATAGACAATCTCGTCTAATCGTCGTAATCTTATGATTTTCTGTTGTTGTTTTGTTATATGAAAATTTGTACATTTCAACCTTGTCCTACATCTCGCTAATAACCCTTTACCACCACCAGACCATCATCATAAACTTAAAACTCTCAATTTTTTGTGAACTTTAACTGCACATCATACTACGAAGGAAGGACCACCAAACATATTTTTTTTCATACTCTAATCGTTATATAGCCAAAAAAAGACAGATTTTTACTGCCTGCACTTGACTCATTTTTAAAACCAGTATTTGCACAAACGCGTGCATTATAACTTTATAGTAAAAACAGGAAATTGATTAAAAACCAGAAGAAGACCAGTTATTAGCTTTGTAGAATTAACAAAAAGTCACTGTCACTTCTTTTGACTAAACTTGTTATTAGATTTTATCATCAGAAGGTTTTTCAACTTTATGCGTGTATGTAATTTACATTACCTATTAAGCCATAAGCCAATTAATGTTTTGTTGGTTCCAACTTTTCACAAAGCTCTACAATTTGTCGATCTCGCAATTAATCCTCGTTTCGTGGATTCTAATTTGTGATTAAAGTTGTACGAACTTGATTTCACACGAGAACGGCAAGATTGATGGGAAACGTGTGGACATGGAAAATATTTTTATTGCGTGTACAAAAGTAAGATTTGCGCAAGTAATGAAACCGAAAATTGTGAGATGGGAGGAGGAGGAGTGGAGGAAAGATTCACTTTTCTTTGTTCAGCCGATAAGATACAGACTGTGTACCTGTGTGGATAAGATAGGTAGTTAAAGGTCTTAAGGCAACAAGTTACTCCCAGGCAGGTAGGCAGTAAAAATCTCAAACTTGAAATTACACATCTCTCGTCATAAAGTTAATGTTGAGGAAGTGTTGATGACTGCCGCTTGTGCGAGCGCTTGTGACTTGACTTGACTTTTATCATTGCATTCATTCATGAAAATATTAGTATGAATACCTATTAAAGTAAAGCTGTAAGTAAAATCATCTAAAATGAAATAATTACATGTAAGTACTGAACCATACGCAGGAACAGACGAAAGCCTGAATCTTATCTTTTCTACACTTCTCTCTCATGTACCTACCAAAAGATATCCCTTTTATGTGCATAAATTCTTCTTATCAAGATTTTTTGACGATAATTACACACTTTTTACATTTTTGTTATGTTTTTTTATTCTGCATGAAAACTCCCTCTTTTTGCAAAACAATGTTTTGCATACTTTACAACCTACATTTTTACAGAGCCGCGACGCACAACAGCCTTAACATTGACATTTACGCAGTGTAAATGTACATTCTGATTAGCTGTTACTTAATAAAAGCTTATCATTAGAGATGACTTTAATGAAAAATTTTTGCATTACTTTTTATATTTCGCATTCCATTTTACAGAAGAAACGGTTCCTTGATCTTTCCTCTTGATCAGTCAAAAAAATTATATGTTTTATGAATGAGCATTCAAAGTTTCAAATGTCAAAGTCAAGGAGCGCACATTTTTAGCTCTCTCTTTTCCTACCTGACTTCCTAATTCCTACTTGTTTACAATTTAAAATATTACTCAACATTTTGACAGTTATGTTTTGACAATTTGATAACAAGCTATTATGAATTTATTAATTAGTTCAATTTATCAATACAACTTATAAGGAATCGCATAAAAAACAAGATCATTTTTAATGTTCAAAATATCCTACAACATCTCATATTTTTCAGAGGTGCGCATGAAAACGTGAAATATTTTTGCAGAGATCCCAGCCCAGTTCAGTTTCTACCGTTTATCCTCCCATTTCGTTTGTACGCTCAATGCACACATCTCATAAATGCATACGTTCTGCTTAAAATATTAAGATAACTGGTTCTCCTCTGCAGTGTGAAAAAATTCAGTGGCCACGACGAAAACAATTTTTTCAAATCACAATAATCATTTAAAACAATAGAACTGGTGCGGTGGTGGTGCTCATGGGAGTGAGTTGTATGGATGGAGTAGGAAATGCCAAAAAAATGCCACTCTTGATCCCTAAAAACCGTTTGTTTACTTTTCTGTTTTGATTTACTTTCTGAATGTCTTAATATCTTTGTCTGCCTACCTGAAATAAACATTTTTGGGTGACATATTGCATTGCGTGTGCACAATAATGTGTACTTATTGTACATATCCATGTATTTTGTTATGACATGTTAGAATTCATAATCCATTTAGGTAAGTAGGTAGACTAGATACGCTCATGGCATTTTGAATTCTAAAAACGCAGTAATTTTCGTTCAAATACTTTTCTAAAATTATGAAAATTCTCAAAGGAAACATGACAATTTGTGCAGGCAAATCCGAGCTTTATTTTTGGGTTTCAGAAAAAATATGCAGGTATTCCAATGGATTGTTTGGAACTGAATTAATCATAATGAAGATGATTATGACGTGACCACAAAATATTTTGTGAAGACAGACACGCGTTTTTTATGCGAGAGATTTCACGCATTTTCCTTGTTCTTCTTCAAGTATTCATTCACCTTTACGTTTGTAACGAGTACACAGACTTAACTACCTGACTATTACATCAAATCAAATGCCCACTAAATTGCACGCATTTTATAGTCAAGCCAGCCAGTGAAGTTCTGTAATGAAATGAAAATGATATGAGCGAACAAATTGCTGAAATTTTTATTTCATCCTCTCAAACTCTCAATCGACTTATGTAACAGGAGGAAGAAAAAAAGTGAAACATGATATTGTAGGCATTGCACCATAAAACCATAATGCACCCACGCATATTAACTACTCATCACAGTATCAAGGAAAATCCTACAAAAAAAGTTGAGATGAAGCAAGATAATTTTCATTTAAAATTTCAATTCAAATCATATTTAAAAACTATATGGCACTGCATTCAAAAAGGTGGAGTCTCTTTCAAAAGTTCCTTTTGAAAAAAAAACAGATTCAAGTTTAAGATTTCTTGCAAAACTGCTTTATACACAATTTGAAACAGAAAAAAATTCTAATTTGCATGAAGTCCAGTCAAGTGATCCAGACACAAAAGAATCCACTTTTTTTCCAGTGACCATATTAATTTTTTTTTCATGAAATCAAAAAATTTTAATGGGAATACAAAGAAGAAGCGTGCTATTTTTATTTATTACCTACCAAACTACAAAAGACAAGAAGATATGGATATCCAAAGCCAAGGTCACAATAATTCCTCCTGATGATGATAAGTCCACCCCCACCTCACTATCAACTTTTTTTTTCTCCTGCTAATTACTATTTTGTTCCTTTTAATAGTCTTCCTTGTCATTTAAATACGATATAGATACTGACTTGTACAGCTCATAAAACACAACCACTTGTAAAGTTATCAACTATAGAAAACTGAAAATTTGATGGGAGAAGTTCTCAAGATTAGTGAAACATGTGCTACAAACTAGGAGCAGACACAGACAGGTAATAAATCAAATCACAAGTTCAAACTTTATACTTTTTAAAGTGCATTCAAGTTCTCTCAAGAGACTCTTCTTCTTTTTTCAAAAAATGACACTAATAACTTGTGTTTCAAGATAATCTGTTTTTTGCTTATCATCAAATTTTTATTGTGGGTTTTTAGTGTAATTTTCTATAATTGTTCATAGTTGTTGTAGTTGTCATGAACATACCACAATCACAAAAATCACAGCAATCATAAAAGTCAATATTTGAACTCTGATTTTTTGGTGGAGTGCCATGTACCCGAATCGAATGCTGGCGATTCGAAAGAAATTTTGGTTTTGAAAATTTTTCTATGACTGACTGCACACAAAAATATTAGCTTTTCTGTACATACGCAAATTATTACTACTATTATGATGAGTATTTAATGATAGGCAGAACTACCGGTTTTCTTTCACACGGCGATCACCACACCGTGTAATTTCCAACGACGCAATGCTCGCCACAAACACCACACCACAATAATAAATCGTAGAACAAAAAGTACAAGTCCTTTTTGTCTATAAAGCAGTATAAAAAACAATTATGATTTTGATTTCAAAGTATTTTGTCGACTATGTAAAAATAGCAGATGAAAAATGCAAGTGGAAAAAGCTTCTCAAGAAAACAAGTTGATTGCTCTTCTGTCTGTGCAAAAAAAAATTACAACCCCTTTCGGGTATGAATCTTGAGTGCGAGCGAATTGAAGAGACGCCACATCAACTTGCACACCTGCACCAAACAATCAGCCAACAATGAACAAAGCCAACAATCAACTGAACTAGACTATTTATTTTTCCTTTATTCTTTTGCGAGCTTAGAGTAAAGTTGTCAGCGCGTCTATGCATTTTATGCCAGCAACATAGAGAGCAAACGAACAATGATGATCAGATATACAATAGGTCATATCATGGGAACTATAGCTTCTTTTCAGAGATACCTTCAAAATGTATAGCGACCCATGCGTAGATTACAATGGTGGCTTGGTTTGGCTTGGTTGATGTATAGGTTATATGTGAAGCATTCAAAAAGTTTAATTTAAATTGCTTAAATATTATCTAAAAAATGCGCCTTGAGTATACACGGCGTATTCTGTGGAAACCTTGTCTGGATATTTTAATTTGGGAGCTTTCCATACTGCACATTATTTGATGTAGCCAAATTGCTAGCATTTGGGAACCGGAAGTAACCCTTTACTCGCTTGTACATGTGTACATCTTTTTACACTGCACAAAATTTGCAATGCAATTGAAATGTCTAAATTTTTCTGCTTGGATTTTGTATTTCAAACAGCTTTAAATTACGTGCCTACATAACTGACACAAGAAGACATCTCATTAGTGGCATCCTCCTCATCTTCCTCCTCCTCCTCGTCTGATGACACTACAGAATGTTTGGTACAATAGATTGAGATTCGTTCATCATGAAAGACAGCGTTAACTGTTACTGTTACGCCACGCCATTGTTTCTGCATCTCTGATCATTCCCTCGCATAAACTTGTCGGTTATCATAATAATAAATGCAATTTAATTTTTTGAGTTAACGTAGCAGTGATGAGGCAAAAGATGAAGATCCTGTATGATCTGTGTGGTTTCGTTTGGGTTTGGCGTGTGGGTGATGTGATAAGATAAGCAACTGTGTTCAACCACTGATTACAAGCCATAATCATGAATAGGTCACATTCATAAGTGTAAACTACAGTGTTTACCCACCCGAGCGTCACATTTTTTTAAGATGAAAAATAAAGAAAGATGGCTTAATAATGAATTTATTTTTTTGTTCACAGCTTTGCACACACAATGCACCAATTTTACATAACTGAATTAAGAGAATCTGTTATGATCGCGGTGAGCGAGAAAAAAAAACAGGATTTGAGCATTTTTTATAGTGTTCTTCCTGCCTGCCTTTGTGTTAGGTGGCAATTACCGAATTATGGATCATGTTTCCGGAAGTTGGAAGATTTCTTAGAGATTTTGTGAATGGTGAGATGTGTGTATATGCCTAATTGGTAATTATTATCATTATAGATTATCTACATCGGATGAAAGGTGAGATTATCAATTATTATAGGTATTGTCAGTGCTCAGGTATCTCTATCATTCAGAATTTTTGATTCATTTGGGATGCGATTGAAGATTAAGATTAAATTTGGGGTGAGTCACGTTTTAAGTCTTCTGGACAGACATAGTCAAGTTCTTAAGTTTTTTGAGCATACCTACAAATATAGGTAAATATAGGTACTCATTCATATTAATAATTCAATTAATTTTTTTCATAATTTTCCCTTTGTTTTTTTTTATTAAAGATGAGAAGAAAGGAAGGATACGAAAATAAATGATCACAATTATTGCATGACTGACTTGAGTCTTGACTCAACTCTTCTTGAGTCGAAATAAAACTGTGAGTGATTGAAGGTCCCCAGCTAGCTTAAAGCTCCATTGACTATTGACTTTAGTTCTGGGATTTTTATGAAGGAGATTAGCTGAACAACTAATGAAACATGAGATTTTAAAGGACATAATAATTTTCATGTGCCTAAATGCTCTTCTATGTAATGCTGTATGCAAAATAAAATGTTTAATTTAGCTTCGTGTTTCATTACCTATATAGAAGGTTCCGATAACAAATTATGCATCCGTTAATATGATCCGTTTTCCGTATCCTCTTCTTTTCGTTAAAACTTGAGCTCAAACAAACACCACGAATTCAGCTTCCGTAATAATCTTCCATCTTGAGAAGGAACATACTTCCTGTTTTAAATACACACACGATTTTTCAAGTGCACTCAGATAACCACCAAAACAACCAGTTTTTGACGAAGCGCCTCTAGCTCTAAACTTAGAAAAACTCGCTCGACCAAAACTTTAAAAAATATTCAACATTTTCAGAGCTTTTGAGCGTCTATATTATGGCTAGTTATATTCTTCACATAAACTCATCATGATGACATGGACAATGTATCCCTCTCCATGCTCTGCAGTTTATTGCGTCTTTTTTTCTCTCCTGGTCTCAGAGATCCCACGGGCACAACCACTCAAGAAGAAGATTCGTTCACCTTTTTCTTCCGCTGTTCCATGATGAAAATATGCAGAGAAAGAGAAAAGATTTGCAATTTGCAATATACAATATAGAAAGGATTACAAGTGAAGATTTTTACATGAAGGGAGAAAAACAGGAGAGGATGCAACCTGCATATGAAAGCATCACCAAATCACCTCATTTCTACGTGACGAGGAGCAAACTGATGAGAATTTATATGACTTTTAATTAAAAATATTTTTTATCATGTGTCAGGTTTTTGATCATGTATTTTGCCTTACATATCCAGGCGTGTCTCTCACAATTTAAATGAGCTCGGCATGTCATGAAACGGTTTGCAGCATAGGTAGGAATTCTAAACTCATGTTTCAATCTTATTTTGGCAACAATACTTCCTAGTACACCTACTATATGTATGTATTTAGATTTAAAAAAATAATCACTGGAAGTGGAATGAGAGCATAACAGCACGAATGCAGAATTACAAAAATGACAACTGATTCAGCATCTCTGTGTGATGAAAAGGAAATAAGATCAACTTCCCCTGCCTCTACACTTCATGTATTTCTCAATGATCTGTCTGGATCAACGTCCTCAAACATCCTCTCTCATCTCCAATTCATCGTCATCCTTCAATTCATGATTTATTTTGGTCTCATCAACGCAACCAACTATCGTATCAACTGTTATTGACATTAGTATGTGCACAGGTAGTACAAGCCAATTAACTCTTTCATTTTATTAATGTCTCTTCCAATACACCTGTACATTATATGAGCTCCTAGCACAAAAAATACTTTGCGCCAGAACCAGACTATATTGGGCTTATAGTTGCACTACAACAATTGCAACTTGGAAAGAACCATTAAATGTGATGCAGTAGCAATGGATTGGGTGACATGTGCAAAATAAGCTTTAAGTATCTTGTGTCGATCTGGCTAAAAATGTTCCCATTTTGTCAGTCACGATTTGAGCTCACTTTGTTTCCAAAAATTGTGCATTTTTGTACATACATTTGTGCTAACATTACATTTAAAGCTTTTCTTTGCAGTTTTGATCCAGAGAGCGAAATTGAATGTAGGATTTTGATTAGATGATGACGAGAAGTTGTTGGTAATCCTGGTTTTAGCTTTTTATGGTTCGATGCCCAGAAATACAAAGCCTGTGTACACTGCATTGATGATAGTCAAACTCATTCAGTGAGATTCATAAAAATCAACAAGGAATCAAAATTGGCAATGACTGATGACATGATTCACTCCGTCATTCCTGTAGATACACTGACGTGGCGTGTTCTGAACACTTTTTCATGAAAAGAATGAGGGCTCTGCTCTGTTCCGGCTCATTATCATTCAGAGCTCGATAATTAGAGTGACAGGTATACATATATTCATTTTAGTAAGTACTAAACTGACTTTGCTGGCTAAAGAGATGGGATTGGAGAACATTTTTTTATCTCCCTGATTTTGGTGGAGCTTAAAGATTATTCATGAAAGAATATGCATTATGGGAAAGTGACACGATGAATTAAAACAGTTATTCTATAACCAGACCAGAATTGCAACAAGAATAAATGCATTATTGATAGGGTTGACATAAAATGACACAGTATACTAACCGTAGCCATAAACCATGAATACGATACTTCACCACCAACCAACTCCCACCCATTCAATTTCAAGTAAACTTGCAAAACATTCAAAATCATGATAAATACAAGCAGAATGGATGACTTGTCGATGTTCCTAATCCACCATGATTGTGCTAAATGAATGAGCTGCATTATGACATAATCAACGATTATTTACAATAATTAATGACCGTGCTCATCATTGTAATTGTTGCCGATATGTCACCAACTT
Organism: Willowsia nigromaculata; assembly: GCA_034700605.1. NCBI lineage: Eukaryota > Metazoa > Arthropoda > Collembola > Entomobryomorpha > Entomobryidae > Willowsia > Willowsia nigromaculata. The sequence continues at coordinate 43,926 of JAQIXX010000399.1, read as the reverse complement.
GTTTTTACTTTCATGATGTTAAACCGTTGAAGCAAGGTTTTTGGATTGGCAGTTTTTCCATCCAACATTTAAAAAACTTTCAGCTCTACTTGCGAAATGAAGATGCGCTCTGAATTCCATATTATGCGTGATTTTAAATTTTGAAACAAAATCTTCCATGTACCATTTTTACGTTTCAAAAGTATGGTTCATGGCAGTGGTGAGCATATGAATTAGCTTAAAAACTAGGAAATCCATGCAGCATTTCCTTCTAAATTAATTCCCAAAAATCTAAGCAATTAGCTGCACGAGCTATTTTAATCTCTTCCCCCACAAAAAAAACTTCACTAGAGCTCACTACAGAGATTTATCATTTTGAATTCAACATAATTCATCCTTCATTCCGTGCACTCCCTTAAAATGCATGCATCGATTAAAATAATACGCAAAATGCACACATTTATCTCGTTCATTGTGTAAATGGATCGGTGGTGGTGGTAAAAGGAGGTGGTGGCAGTAAAAAAAACGAATGCTTTCAATTTTCCTTGATGAATACAAAGTGCTTAGAGAGAAATATCATCGAAAACGAAACGGCTCAAAACGGTTTCACTTTTTTTCAAGCAATTTTAGATTAATTTATTGTCAGAGTGCAGAGCAGGAAGTACCTTACAAAATGATCAGTATGGTGTCACCAGAGACGAAGGCAACTAATGTAAAGCACAATACTTAATTATTTATCTGGAATAATGCACAAAGGATATCAGAATAGAATGTGGAGAAAATGGCATATTATTAGGAGGTTGCCGCAATACAATAATATTTAGATGCCTAATAATATTCGTTTGTAGTAAAAAAATAATGTCACTTGACACTTGTGACATGGCAGTACATATATTCATGCTGGTTGCATCAGAACAACTATGATGACTCATTAAAATGACATGTTATTATGTGGGTGGACTTTTTGTGCGTAATCATAATCAGGGCTCATGTTGATAACGGTAATTTAGTGGACTCAATCAACATCTTTTTTAAGGAATAGCCTTGTCTCAAAATCTTATTTTAGTCGTGTCATATTTTGGAATTAAACTTGATTGATGAATCATTACACAAATGCTAGGTTGATGGATGACCTTGTGACGAAAAAATCGAAACCGGAAATTGACAAAATAACCACTTATCAAACAAGTTAGATCTGAGTTCCGAGTTATCGATGCAATTTAAGATGACGCTTGCACTGTGATAAACTTGAAATAAGAACATTCACATTTTTCAATGTTTACTCAAGATTTTTATTTAATTTTGAAGGGACGACATACTTGACAATTTTTGATATAAGTTTGCATTCAATTTGAAAATTTTGAAATAGATAAGCTATTGGAATGCCTACCACCCATGATTTACAAAAATTTAGAATACCTGCTTAGGTTTTCAGTGGGAAGCATAAAGGTTTATGCAAAGTGGGCTCCATATGTCGTTTAGGATTCCTCGTGGCTGTTCCATAGGTGACTCCAGTGCGGAAAATGGCTCCAGGGACGTGACCTTGGTAGTTGGGTATCATGCCTTCACAATGACGGTATAATTCTTGGATTCGGTTATTTTGTGGACTGTGGAGTTAGAAGAGAAGATGGTGCAATAGAATTCATGATTATGAGGAAAATCGGTAGAATATTGAGTAATTATTAGAATGAATAGTTGAATGACTCACTGTGAAAACCGGAACGCATTAACTTTTGGTGAGATATTGCCACATGTCATGTTCATCCCTGCCTCCTGGGCCACGCCCCAAATCCTCCTCTGTGCGTAGTCACATACGGAATATCCTGGTGACATGAGACTAGTAGAGCCTCCATCACCTCCGCCACAGCACCCACCTCCTCCCACCGATGAAACCCCAGCTCCACCTCCACCTCCTCCCATCATTTGATCTGCTAATCCACGACCACCTGGGAAAACACAAGAACGAGAGGGAAATTAAAATTAAATTATTCTCGAGGACGCCATAGGTCAAAAATGTAAAAAATAAATCAGGTACTTTCGGATTGCTTACCTCTCCCAAAAATAAAAAGGGTTTAAATTCTTCAACACATTTTTTAAAGTTGGTACTTCATGTATGATTTTAAATTATGCAATTTTAACCTATGGCGTCACTAAATCTAAACGCTACTATAAATCAATAAAGCGATTCTTTTTAAAAATTCATGTTTAAATGCGTCTCTTTATTGAACTTGTGAATTTGTTTGCAAAAAATGAGTTAAATTGATCATCATTTAAAAATGCATCATTAGTTTTGTCATTTATGAGCGACCTGCACATCCACACCCAGCGGCAGGACTTGCTGGAGGTGCCCTCCTAAACTCTTGAAGATCCTGGTTAGCTGGTCGAATAACTTCATTAGTTTCCCAGGGTTTGCGCTTGTAGCAGAACCTCCATCCATCGAGCGCCTCAAGTTCCTTAGTGAACAGCCTGTCTCGCCACTGGTCCTGTTCGAAACGTGCCAAAGCCCGATTACAAGCTGGGGAATATGTGTGGCCAAGAATGGTCTGGAAGCGGGGAACGAATCCGGTGTATCCTGAGGTCATGTTTGGCTGATACTGTTGACGACCCAGACTGTTGACACGACTGTTGACCAAAGCCATTTGAGCTGAGAGCGTCGGATCTGAACCGATGCCGGGCCGACCAAATTCATCCTAGAGGAAAATGAATAAAATAAATTATATAACTGCATGTTCTGAAAATTAGAAATAAATGCGACCGATTTGACTTGAAATTATGTAATTTTTTACACTGCAATGCTCCGGATGGACATTGTTGAGAACAGAGCGAGGACTCATGGAAATGCATGGGTCGAGCAGGATCCTGTGGGATGTGACGCCATATGTGTGGCCAGGCCGGAATTTCTCTTGTGGAACATAGCCAGTGTAGCCAGGAACGTAGTGCGGTTGTGGCGTCTGGAGGGACACGTTATTTGGCACAAAAGCGGCAGGGCTCTGGACGCAGTTCATGGTGACGAACGGGTGGTTGGAGGTGGAGGAAAGCTAATTGACAGCTGTTAAACAGATTACCGCAGATAAAACTCGAAGATAAGGTGTGACAGCGATTGAGAACAGGTTACCAATTAATTTGGGGGAATTTGCGATAAAAAAGCGAATAAGGTAGATGATCTAATTGGGAGTAAAAACTAAGGTGTGGGGTGGGTAGTAGGCTAGTTGGTGGATAGATCAAAATAATGAGGAGGCGTTTGGAGTTTTGTGCTGAAAAGCGTTCACGCTTTCATGATGCAATCGAAAAGATGCAAAATCTTGAAAAATGTCCATAGCAACTTTTTTTGCGGTGCGCGTTGCTTCCATCGTGCGCTTTTGGAATGTTTTCTTTTTTGGCATTCTCCCTCTCAGCTTTTCAGTCTATCCGTATACTGGAGTTTTGTAAAAACGCTCATCTCTGTGATCATTGTGACTTGATATTTTGGAAGTGAAATTTGGACAAATCGAGAAAGTTATCGCTTTGAAGCCCTCCGTCAAGATGGGCAGACCAAAGTCCAAGAAACAAGCAACCAGAAGTTCGAAGTCCAAAGAGCGCAAGTCCAGAAAAAAAGATCCGAGCTGCTGTGGACCTCCTGATGATCCAGATAAGTTTCCTTGCCCCAAGAGGGAGAAGAAGCCACCCAAGCCGAAAGGAGGAGGAGGAAAAGGCGGAGGTGACGGAGGAGGGGACTCTTGCAAGCCAAAGAAGAAGGCAGTCAAACGGAGGGCTCCACCCAAGTCCAAGTCGTGTGCTCCCAAAAAGAAGAAGCCAGTGAAACGGCGGAAAGTTTCGAAATCCAAGTCTTGCGCACCAAAGCCAAAGCGTAAAGCAAGTAGGTCGACCACTGCAGCACCGAAAAAGAAGAGGGCGAAAAGGTCCAAGAGTCGTAAGGGAGGAGGTGGTGGAGGTGGAAAGTGCGTGTGCCCACCGACTGGTTCCAAGACTTCGAAAAAACGAGCAGCCCCCAAGAAAAAGCCGAAGCCCAAGCCAAAGAAGAAGAAGGATCCATGCGCTCCAGAAGCGAAACCAGATCCAGGGCCAGAAGTGCCGAAACCAGACCCCCCATCAAAACCTGAATGTTGAATTCCGTTTTGCAGAACCTTTTACCCTTTTCGTAATCAACTATTATAAAAAAAATATTTGTAATTGAACGAAATTTTTTGCGACTCAAGGTAGATTCATGGCTTGAAAAATTAAATTCTCTGTCACTGTCACAATCCACAAAGGTTGTATGCTAACTGTAATAAAGTCTCACACAAAATATAAACTAAATACTCTTCGTGTGCATTTGTATCCTTTTAATTTTCTTAGTAGAATGATAAATTATTTCATAATTTTAAGTTTAACTTATTTTTCAAAGCAGAGATTTTTTTAAAGCTTTCATTTTGTAAAACTTCTGAATTTATCATTAGTCTTCTTGAACGAACCACTCATTATAAATTATTAAAGCATAATTAAAGTTACAAATTAAGATAATCTTATCCCATATTCATCCAGCACTTATCTACAAGCATAACATTTCATTAATCTACATCTAAATTTTTTTTACAAAGATTCATCTCTTTAAAATTACAAACGTACTATTCGTTCGGTTAAAAAACAGAGCTCCTCAAAACTTTGGTATATTTATTTATACAAAAAATTACCTAATTATCTATACGCTAATTATTTTTTGTAATACTGAACTGGTGCCATTTTAATGTACATTCTACGATGAGGAACTTTCAATGAAAAATGTACAAGTGGTAAAGGTGTGAAAAAAGCTTATACAAAAGTGTTAAATAAATTGTAAAAATGGGATCAATTACAAACATGCTCGTCTCTCTTGAAAGGGCATTTTTCACACTGAACTCTGCAACACCAAACAAATTGGCAGTTACACTTTTCATCGCCTTCTTTGACCAGAGTCTGATAGCCACGTCCACAGCAGAGAACATTGCAACCGTCAGGACCATCACTGGTTTTATTGCAGATGCGACCCTTTGTCCCGAGCACGTGTAACCTATAAAACATTTTAGATTTTTAGATCAATATGCGCTTTAATATGCAGTTCATAATTATTAAAATCATATCTCACGTCTCATTTCGTTCGCAGTAAGTTGGCGACTCCTCGATAAAGACGAGATCCTTCTTGGTCGGCTTTTTCATCTCCTTGAGCATCGGCTTTAATCTGAGTTTAGTCGGCTTCCCATTCTTGTTCGCACTCCGACCCACTGGCTTGACGCGATATGCGCCTTCGAATTTTTCCCGTATTTTCTCGCCAATCTCACGGAATGGGGTGAGCACTCGCCAGCAGACCTTCATCGTACATGAACCAGATACCCCGTGACACTTGCATGACAGCCCCATCGAGTTTTTTAGAAGCTTTAAAAACACAACAAAAAAATATACATAATATTTTGCTAGGATGGAATCTATACATGCCTATATAAATAGATAATCGAAATCAATCAAAATCAAAAGAGAAGCCTCCACTTTTTATAGACTAGGAAGAAAGATGGCAAGTGAAATCCTATTTTATGACTGAGAGGTGCATGCAGTCAGTCATGTCATAATTATTTTTGACATTGATTCTGTTTGTTTAACCTGATGCTCTCCTCTACTTTTACATGGAGGAGAAGTGCCGATCATTCGAAAAAAATGAGAGAGCAGAGATCTTGGAGTCATCTACACTAAACTATAGAGAGCTTCAAGTAAAAATTTCGTAGATTCCATTCCACCTCGGCAGAAGCTTATTTCTGAATATTATCGTATGCATGCACATTTTTCATGATCACGAATAACATTTCATAGAATTTTCTAAACGTAAGCAGATTTTTCCACTGCAAAAAAAATCATTTTTTACCCTTCTTCCTGCTTCGTTATTGTGCAAATTCATTAGCCCATGGGCTGTCATCCGGCTTTCCACAGAGTCTACAAATTCTTTGCTGAATTCTGCTCCATATTTTACATCCTGTAGAAAAAAATATAGTGAAAAATCATAAATGTAAATAGTAAACATTAAAATTCATATTTTGATTTTTTTCTCTGCGAATTTACCTCAGAACAGCCACCCCATTGCCATTTGCCCTTTGTGGTCCTCGCTCTGACCTTTACATCGCAAGAGCAGTTGTGCAACTCACCCCGGGCACATGCCTTTGTCACTTGGTACGCCAGACTTGCAGAGGAAATGGCGTGAACATAAGCGTTTTCTCGACTTTCTATAAAAAATAACGATTGAAATAAATTCAAAATGATTTATAGCACATTTTAGTGACTTCCGTCAAACCAAAGAATTTTTGTTTCCGCTTTGATTCATTCATATAAACAGACTTATGTCTAGGTTTAGAGTTCGGAAGCAACTCAGCAAATAGGCATCATTAATTCATCTATAGTTTTCCAGAAGGATAATCTTAAGGTGCAGCGTAATAGTGCGTAAGCACGCACTTTTGTCCAGATCCAACCAAGTGGACTTATCGCATCATCATCAAATCGAATGTCATTGTCGTAAAGTAAATTGAGCAGATAATGGCACGCACCGAGTAAACTAACAAGTTAAGTGGGATAATCATCCGTAAAAACAGAGCTTAACGAGAGATTTTTTCTTTTCAAGGACTTTCTTCCAAGCACTTATTTTCTACCTACCACATGAAATTGAAACTGAATGAAAGAAAGAAGGAAGCTTTAAGGTGGTCATGAAGAGTCAGAATTCTCGTAAAATCTCCAGAGAATCTCTGGATCCAAACAGTAATCAAAGCTAAATCAGTCAAATGAGACATGTTTAATAGGTACTTACGAATGGTCAGCACTTTCCCGAAGACATTGTCTGCCTCATGGATGACGGAGCAATTCCATCTATGAGATTGCAACTGGTATTGACATTCCTCGATGCCCAGTTTTGCTCCCGTCTTGAGAGTCTACATTCAAGCATAGAAGTTCATTACCAATCAGTAATTATCGCAGTTTCATGATTTCCTCCGTGTTAAAAAATACACAAAGTGATCCTTAGATTTCAAAGATTAATGAATCCGGGGTTCTTACCGTTAGCATCCTATCACCCTTGCACATGTCTCTCTGCTTCTCACTCAGAAACTGAAATTTCTGACATTCATGGTGAATTCGATCTGATGGTAAAGCTGCCATGTCATTCATTGGCTGGTAGTTGTGATCCGTTCCAAGCAACCTGGAAAACAATGACAAACCACAATACATTTTCTTGAATGAAGTGGAAAGCTGATCGGTACTCTTTGTTCGTTTACAAGGGATGAGGGTGTATTTTCATTCATTTGCTTATTAATCGAGAAAACTCTCATCCTTTTTAGGATTCATAATGCATTATTCCTCTCCCTCAAGACTTTCTCGCAAACTATATTTAAGAATCCACAAGAAAAGAACGTGCATGGAATACCATTTGAATGAAAAAATGAAAGATAAGATATTCTACGGACAAAATAGGGGAAATCATTATTATTTTTTCTTAATAGATCGTATCACTTTTCATCTCCCAAAACCACAAAAGAACAACAAGAGCACCAAAACACGAGAAATCATATCATCCCTTTTCTACGAGCCGATAAAAACAGATCAAATTATAGCATTTTCTCTGACGAAATCTATATCATTATCTCGTTTACCGCTGATATAAAAGCTCAGTTTTTTTACGCTTTCCTCATTTTTATCTAAAACAAGAGTGATCGAAAGGGGAACAAAAATTAAACACAAGAAATCCATTTCCTCTCTACTTTCTTCTATTTCTCCAACTTCTTGTAACCCTGTTTCCTCCACTTTATGCCGAAACTCCTAAAAACTAAAAGATTACATGTTAATCATGAAATTTTGGATCCAATCCACCCTTGCCATGCTCCTCATCTTCCTCCCTTCTTAATCTCCTGAAGGAAGAAAATGATACGATTACGATGATAATATGACATGATACAATAACAATGCCTCCAAGAGGAAACAGAGCTGTTGCTCATTCAGCATTATTATCACCACCCTATTCTCCTTGTCATCACTTTTCTCTTTACAGCTATAAAAGACAATCTTGTTGAGTCTGCCATACAAAATTCCAATCCATTTTTATCATATCATCATCAAGCCATATCGCGTAATAAAGTAATTACATACATGGGGATCCCGTTACCACCAATTTTATTGTTTAGTCCGCCTCTTGTAATCAAAAGCAGTAAAAATGAAAGAAGTAAAGTTATCATTTTACTAATTGACCATATAACAGAAGAGAGCTCGCTCTTGCTCCATATCATACAATTAGAGATTAAATCTCCACATAAAAATCAGAGTCCAAACCTTTTTCCGTTTGGGACTTGCGACGTGTGTGTGTGCTCTGAATTCTAATAAAATGTTATTTCATTTTCACTGAATGCGTTTTTTTCTTTCCAACTTTTGAACTCATTTTTCTCCCTCAAGATGATGACCATCACCCTGCGAATGATGAGTGAAACAAAGGCTTGTAATGTGTTTTCTAAGAATCTAAATTGCGCAATGTTTTTTTCATGAATGAAATCATTCAGTGTTGAGTAAATTTATGTGTGGGAAAAAATGGTAGAAAAACGGAGAGGTTAAAAATAAAATTTTATATTGCTTTCTACATAATTTTTCGTTGACAGAAGATGTCTGGCTGATTTAATGAGAGAAACGTGGAAAACTTTGTACCGTTGAACTTTTCGGCAGTTTAAAAAACATTTTGAAAATTTTATTTCTGGTGACCACTGACTTGACTTGTGTGACCCTTTCTCGAGTAAATTTTTTTGCTCATCCACATAAACCCTGTATAGCCTCACAGTTGACAGAAGGAACATAAAAAAAAGATGATAAGTAGGAAATGTATACATTTTTTTTACATCCGCGTGTATTCTGACGTGGGCATAAGGGTCGTTGATTTGCATATTGTGTCTGCAGATGTGAAACAAAAAATAGATATTTTTACGACTTTCCGCACATAATTTTCTCCAATTTTCGTGGGGAAAAGTCATAAAATATATTTTTTTCTCAGTCATTCATCCGCCCTGCGTTCTGTGACATGGCCTAGTCGAGTAGGCACACAGGACACTGTGCTATCGACAACAATAAAAAAATGTGTATGCGAGTAAACTCGTAAAAAAGCTAACAAATGATTTTTTTGCTGGAATTCTCGGTTGGAAGGAAGGAAAATGAAAAGGAATCATTCATATATGCAGCATATTACATTGTTAGTGTGATTTTCTATTGTTGACAATTGACAATCGTCTGGTGATCACGATTGCCAAACAAATTCCCGGTTTTTTACTACTTTTCATACACATGTGTGTGGTGTTTCCTCATTTTTATTGCTGGTTGTATGTATGTAAGCTCAGGAAATTGTGGAATATGCGTGCTGGCGATGATAACGCATGAGAAAAAGTTGTAAAAGATCCACATGTTCACCTCCAAGCTCCTCTCTCATAATTGTCGGTTGTGTTGGGCATGTCAACGGTTTTATGATAGTTTCAGGATACCAACGACTGGGACAACTTTCCAGCATAAAGATTTTTACGGGAAGGAACCTCTAGATTATGGCTTGTTTCGTCAGAGCCGATATGCAAACAGGATGAAAGGATATTATTATTTGTACGTATGCGTATTGCGTGTATGTAACATAGCTTGTTTGAAGAGTGAAAGTCGTAAAATTAATTGGCTACGCAATTTTCGGAATATATTGACTATAGACTGGAAACGCATCCAATGCATGGTACTATTGTCTCGCAATCAATCTATGAATTTTATGTGGTTTCAAAAGAGCACTAGTCCAAGTTACCTCTGAAAATTCAAGATTTCCTAAGTTTCCAGTCAATTCTTCCAAATAGATGCAAACCAACTTATTGGGCATTTTAAACATTTTGTTCTGCTTTTGATTTTTTACATGATATGTCATGATGACTTTATGTTTGTATGCCTTATCTCTTCCGCCTTGATCTGCTCGTCACTGTCTCTTGGCACTTGTTCGCCATGTCTCCCTGTGGGAGCCCATATTAGCTTCAGACACTCCGACTCCATCCTTCCGAGTCGCCGCCACCATACCAGCTAATCCATATAGATCATTAGATCTTCCGTTCAAAACAAACTTTTTTTTGTTTCCTTTTCAAAGAAAAGGAACTAATATTTTGACTTGTGTGAACATTAAAGAGGAGTTTCCTCTTGAGTGTTTTACAACCTGTACATGACGATCATGATGATCGCAGTCTCTGAGAATGTGTGATCTGTGATGAGCCACACACACAAAATAAAAAACTTACAAGTCACAAGTGTAGAATCAGAGAAGCACGCTCAAAAAAACATAATAATTATTATGATTTGTTCAAAGAAACGCGCAACTCGATAGAGATGACGATGGATTAATGACTTCTCTCTTGTGAAAAAAAAATGTAAGCCAAGCAATTTACCTGAGCAAAATCCTTTCAAAACAGAAAAAGTTTGTTTCCCCAAAGGTAAAATAATTATTACATCTTCCGTGTACAAACTCATCCAAATTATCACGTGCGATACGTGTAAAAAACACACTCGTAAAAAAATATCCTACCAAGTCCATCTCATTCTCCATTCCACACACCAACCAAGTTCCCTATTGACACATTCATATATACACAAAACATGTCAATCTTTCATCAGTTTATCCTTTCACGCCTGCATATTATCTTCAAAACCTACAAAAAAAAATTGTGCATATGTTTTTTGGCCAGGTTGAAAGATTTTTTTTTCTTCAGCTTTCTGTGCCGCTTTTCAGACTTCACATGCAAAAAAATATGAATAGGGAATGCGAGATGATTTATTTATGATGATCGGGTCGCCAAGATAAGGGTTCATGCATGAATGACTTGTGTGTGGAGTCCATGCCAAGCCACACACAATGATTTCAAAGATTGCAAGAGTCGGACAGGTAGTAACATGAAATATTTCAAAGGAGTGAACTTACCACCAGGTAGCTTGGGTCAGTCTAAAGAAAAATATCACAAGAAACAGAATGCTAATTTGCACACTCCTCAGGCTAATCACCACTTTCCCCATTGAACACGACGACATATGCAATGATGATCTTGATGATAAGCTTCCCAGTCTCCTGCTCCTGCTCACAAATTCAACCATTGTTTTTTTCCCTTCCTTCCTTTTCAAGAGGATAACTCCGTTACTTTCTTGCAATTACACGCTTTAAATTGAATACCCACACACGCGGACAATAATAATGCGAGGATATGGAGATATGGACAACAATGGAGAACAATGGGTAGGAAAAAAAACACGCTATATTGAAAAATGACCACAACCACTTTTCAACAATGAAGATGAAGACAACGTGGACCACAACGGGAAACAATGAGGAACAGATTTCTGCACTGCAATAAACGCTTCAACAGTTATTGTCTCTATGCTAATCACCGTCTCCTCGATTCCATTCGGATAATACGATGCAGAAGTGAAGTCCAGTTGACCACTCCGAGAGAAAACATGATGACAATACATAATAGTTCGAAAATATAATCACCACTCAGAAACCTCTGAAATTTCTACAAACTTCATGCAAAACAGTGGCATACTTTCAATCTTCTACAATTCATACTTAAATATGCAACCAGTTCGAGAAATAATCACACCAAAACCTTCATTTTCTTTCGAACTCGAAGAACCAAGAACAAAGTCGATGAGCGTCTATTTTCCTTCTCTCTGTTGTTCGACGAGGCTGAGGAGCAACTGACTCAAAAACTTGGGGTGAAGTGCGTTCTTACAGTTCGGATCACTCTGGGAAAAAAACCTTACCAGTTGCCACTACACCACCACCACCGTTCTTTCAGGACACATAAAAATTCGTCGTTTTACATGCATACCATATAGCCATATCAATGGCACAAGCACAACAAAGCCATAAGCCTATTATGAAAAAACACCAAAAAAGTGAAGCATTTTTATGAAATGAACAGCCAATATAGCTAGGAAGAGAAGAGGAAAAAAAGGAAAATTGCTCGTTTACGAGAAGGGGCGTTTTTTTTGAGGATATACCCCTATCCATAATAATATCCCGTATAACTTTTCAGAGCTCTTCTCTCTAGAGTCAGTCGTCTGTCTGCTCTCAACAGCTCCTCAATTATTCCAATCCCAAAACGTAAAACCCATCAAATAGAAGAAAATATTGAGCCCCAATCATGTAAAATGCACAATAATCAATGTTCCTAGAGCACAATCCTAATTTTTGTACAGTTTCCCAGAATATATGATAAAAAAAGGACAACAATTATGAAAACTGCATTACGCAACCATGAACAAAGGATCATTATAGATTTTTTAGTGGCCCAACTAAAAACTTGACATGTGACTCTAATTGTTAATATTTTGATCCAAGAAAAAGCCAAACTGCATCTCTCACATACACAATTAGTCTGAAAAGTTAGTACAGCTGCAGTATAGAGAGTTGAAAAGTAGTATTTTTAACGATTCAAAAAATATTTTGACTACTGGACGCGTACACGCCATTCTTTCTCAAGTGGTCATAAAAAATGAGAAGTAAAAGTTCTCTGAGTGAACTTGAGCATAAGAATGTGAGGGGTTGGTTTTTTTTCTGCATGTCATTATATTTTTGCTGGTGGGGTGTATGGCGAAGAGATCGCGATCCCGTGTACTAGTTAAACGTGTAATTATACCTATTTACATGCAGAGAGAAAACAATAATTAGGTATGTACTTTTTGAATATGGAACGTGCAAAATAATAATTATAATAGGAGGGAAAAGCACAATGCTATAATCTTCTTCTCCGAAACAAGCACTAGTTTGTAATTATATCCACATTTGGAATCAATTTGGGGAAGAACCCTTCATGCTCATGTTCCAAATCCTGTGGAAAAGAAAGTTGTAATTAAGGAGAGGTATGCATGGATGAGTATGCGGATCAATGTGTGGAGTTTTATTTTCGTCACTGTGTGTGGAAAAGTGAGGAGGGAATGGGTATGAAAAAAAGCTCTAATTTTTTACGGTGTGCTTCGTACAATATCGCCTGGAGGGTGACTAATCCAGGTGTAAGTAAGCGTCATCAACAACAACCACACATATCATGTACACGATCTCCGACTATAGAAACTGGATTGTATTCATGCTTATGTATATAATATGGATGGTTGCGGTTGTGGTGACGTGACCCGACCCATCATCAGACCAATACCACCTCTTGTCCAGAAAAAAGAGTGGTCGATTGAATGATGAAAATTTATTTTTAGGGCATTGAGCACGATTACTTCGTAGTTTGTTTTGTGCATGTACAAGGAGAAACAGTAGCTGAAATTGAATGCACATTTAAAGCTGTAGTAATAATATGATTACTCTGAATGAACCCAGAGTTCACCTGGTTTTCCCAATGAGTTCATGTTGGAGACAAGAAAATGCCAGTCAACCAACGAAAAATGGTATTTTTGCAGGACATTTTATGTTCATTCAGGTATACTGCAAAATTTGATGGACTGATGATGTCTTGAGTCTTGAGATTGGTCTGGATTTCCTTAAATGCGTAAAAATGCCTTGTATATGCATAGACAGCGACCAGTGAATAAATGTCGGGGTGATGACGTGTGATTGAGACATGGGAAGAGCGAATGAGCAGAAACAGAATGGAAAGAAAAGCAACTGACGTTTTTAAAGGGTTGTGGAAATGAGGAGTGAAGAATTTAGGTACTATATTGGATGGGATGCCAAAAAAGGTGAATATTCGCAGTGAATTTACAGTGACATTTCCACATTCATGTAAATCTGGTTTACTTACATGTATGCACGAAGTGAATAAGATATGACATGTCTTTCGTCCCTCTGTCTCATTTCACAAATTAGGTACTTTAAATTATGGTCAATCGTGACCTAATACAAAAACACTGACGTCTTTCCAGACATGGCCTACCTCATAAATTCTACCGGTAGCATGACATGAACAAGTATTAAAAAACGCTAAGTTTCATGATCTCAATTATCCTTGGGATTCATGAGTGCGGTCACTCCACATAAAAAAAGTTCAGGTGACAAGAGGAATGCACGTCTGATGTGTAGACTGCTAGTGAATGCTGTCTTTTGTCAATTTTAGTGTTTTCTTATGAAAACAGTTCTAGAAATTTATTATCATGGCTTCTCTGAGCAAAAGCATCTTCTCTAACATTAATAGTTCATTCCTTCTCAATTTTCACTTGCCAAGCAACTACCAAGACTGCAAATCTGATCGAGTCTCAAGTCCCCCCAAAATCTGATTTTCCTTCCTTATCATCTCATAACATGTCTATCCCTCCTCGTCCGTTTGTGCCAGAAGAAAACCGTTGTTTATGACATAATCACTGCGTGACTGTGACATTATTATGTTGAGGTTGGAAGTAAATGTGTTTGCACAGATGCCTCAGGAAAATGTCGAAATCAGAGAAAAACCGAATCAAATCTTCTAATCCCTAAAAATAATCCCAAGCGGTCAGTCAAACCAATAAATTCAGTCGCATATATAAAAGTGTGCGCTCTCACATTCATAAAAACCCTATACATTACCTATACATCTAACTCTACACACACCTTTTCCACAAAACTTTCATGTGCACCTCAAAAAAACCGATATTAGAGCAGAGGAGAAAATAGGGTGACTCATGTATACCAAAAAAACCTATACTTCCAAGCAGCATTTTCCCTACTTACATTTCACTCCAGTTAAACTACCACCGCTTTGCCCTTGACTTTTTCCAGTTGATTGACCAGGGAATCAGTTGCATTGCATTTTCTCCTCCTCCTGTAATTCCTCCTGATGCACTTTTTTTACAACTTGCATTTAGGCAATGTGCAATGCACCCCGTAAAAATCGCATAATTTCCCCCATTCCCCGTATATATTCAAAGCGTATAATGAAGGGAGAACTAAGTTTAAAAAGTAAAAGTAGTACAAAACGAGCGATCATAAAACCAAACCACAAAAACCTAAGTAGGAAAATTCTGGAGCCTTTTGCTTTTCCACACATGTGTGGGGGCTACATACGCACAATCAACGCATATCTATTTAATAACTTTTGTGTTAATGTTTTTCTTCTGATTACAAAATACATATATTTTACTGCGTGAGCTTGCATTTCAACAAAATATTTTATTACGGTTGCCTCCTGTGCCGTCATACCGCTTCTGCCACAATAATGAAAGTTTTTACGTTTCTCTTGAAAATTACACGCAAAAGAAGTATCATAAAATTTGTTTCATTTTTTTTGTCTGTGTCCGGGTGTGTGATGATGATAATGCTCTTGTAACAAGGTTTTATTAGCAAGGAGCAATATGAAGAGGAGGAGAGCAACAAGGGGTGGCATATGCCATGCATGCCATGCCACTGATGCCACCCTCTGCACTTTCTGGTCACACATTTCACCGGATTAGCTATCACGGGAAATTACACCGTTTTTATGGTTTTACGGCTGATAGAATTGAACTTTTGCTCTTGCTCCTGATAATCATCATCAACATGACATGGTCCTTCGCTTCTTGCTTACTCAGCTCAGATTATTGTTCCTGCTACCGCATCAAAAGTAAAACTCTACTACTGAACTGCATCTCGTACCGTACCGGTTAATGGCTTCATTTTTTTTTCTCTTCATTTTTATGATTCTCCTCAACAACATCTTTCTCTCTATCTCCGTTTCTCTGTCTTTTCTACTAGCTTACATTTTTTTTTCTCTAAACGACCTATAAAATGCAAGTATATCACATCTCATCAGATCAGTGTGAGATGGAGGAAGGAAAAAAAATGTAAGATGAACATAAACTTGTGTCTTGTTCGTTGTAACTGGATTTTTCTAATTTGTCGTTTCCTTTCGCTCCTGTTGTTAAACTTGTAAAGTTATTGATGCTCACTGTGAAAACCTTTTTTTTTTATTCTTCTTCGTCATGAATGGATGCACGAAATGGAGTGCATCACAAAACAGAGGAGTGAAGAATCTAGAAAACTATTTCATGAATGCAGTTGGATTATTGGATGAAATAACGTTCGCTCTCCTGGAGTGACGTTGCGTGACAAAATGCTGCTTTGAGGAAATACCAGCAGAAAAATAGAGGTTTAATTTGGTGTTGCGTAAGAGCAAGCTTTACGGAAGTGTGTGGATCAGGAGTAAAAAGGTCCATTTAATGTAGGAACTCTTGCAGGAAAATGCTGCGACAGCGGAGTAAAAAAATGTGCCTTTCAAATAACGTATTTATGGCCTACTGCTTTCTAATTTAGCATTACTTTAGTATCTATGCATAATAATGATGAAAGCATTACATAACTTTTTTGTTGTGCTACTTCACTTGATTCTATTTAATTTCTTGATAGTGAGCCTACCAAAGACAGTAATTAACTAACTAATTTTGTAAACATAAATAAAAATATGTGTAGGTTAGAAAAATTGATTACTTTGTTATTAATTCAATTAATTCATTGAAATATTGTAAATGAGTTTTCCTGCTCATTTAATGAATTAGCCCAAAGCAACTTCCATTTCTTGAGTTTGACCCTCGCGTTGCTGCTGCTTTAGTTTCTGTTGTCGCTTACGACTGCTCAGGTTCTTCACTTTCAGTTGTCGACTTAGTAGTTCTGGAGAAACTGACACTTCCAGGATTTGTTCAATTTGAGTGAGAAGAATCCACAGAGTTAGGGGATTTGTTTCGGAGATGTAGAAAGCTTCCTTGTGGAAGAAGACTATTCCATCGACTTTCTCTGGAAACGTGATGGTTGACCACATGACAAGCGGTAATTCAGCTGCGGGAAAACATGGGAGCGGCTTGAAGGGGAATGGATTTGATGGCGAGCGTTCGAGAAGTTCCATGTTTTCTGAGAATTTGGAGGTGAGAAAAAACTGGCGATAGTCCGTCTAAAAAACAGAAAAAAAATCTTTTAGAATCTTAACATGTATAATCTATACCCTAAAATCGCTTTCGATCACAAAGTGGTACTGATAATAATATGTTATTATCACAACTTACATCACAGTTAACACATGAATGTGAATTCCAGCAAATCATGTCCAATACTGTAATTCCAAAAATCAAAGTTTTTAATAACGAATTCATTTTTAAACTTTTTCAAGATTTTCCAAAAGACAATAACTTCTATTTTTGTTTGCTTACCATAAAAAGTCTGCGTCTCTTCTGACCAAATACAATCCAAGATGGTAACTCCTCTATTCCTATTCGTAGTAGCTGCAATAAAATGAAACCCAATTATAGTTTGCAAAAATAACTTTCATGCAATAAATGAGCATTTTAATTAACGTACAATCTCGATAATTATATCTACATCCTCCTGGCAAGAGAGACCTGTAGGATCCTAAGTATCCTTCAGTTCTTGAAAATATTTTTGTTTTGCCCTGCATGAGAAGATTCATTCATATAAAAAATTGAAAAAATTATCAACTGAAAAATGGACATCAAAATGTAATGCTTGCATGTTTAGAAACTTACACGACTAGCCATGACTATCACACGCTTCCCCGCAGGACATATAACGCCCAGCCACATCTCCTCGAAATCTTCAGGCTTTTCGAGCATCCACTCAGAGAGCATTGGTCTACACGGTGCTTGGCGGAACCTTGGTCTCGAACTGTAATTGTGACGATGCTGATGAGGATGAGCATACTGGGTTCTCTGAGGTACAGCAGGTGTGGTCTCCATTCGATTTTCACTGATATCCTTACGCTGTCGATTTTTTCTTTTCGAACGATTCTGTCTTGACTTGGTTTTGCTAGGAACTGAAACCTCCATTTGATCAGTGAACACACCCTCCTCCTCACAAATCTCCTCAAGAGTTTGAAATTCTGGCTTTGGTCCTTTTCGACGAACTGACTCGGCAAAATCCATTTCATCTTCGGTTTCACTCTCGCTGTACGCGGAATCCTCCAATTGTCTGATCTTGTCCAGGATTTCATCTCGACGCCTGTGTACCATTAAAAAATTACATTTAAGCTTATTATCCCATCAATCACACAAAATATAATCACAATTCAAACGCCAGCTTACTGTCTCTGCCATTGAAGTGCCTCCTTCCGTCTCCTCTGCTGGGAGGAAGCCGCGTCAAAGCCAGTCAACCTTTTCACATCCTCTTTGTCCTTCTCATCGTCACCTCCTCCATCATTGCCAGTCACACTTTCCGGCACCAAAGCAAAAGCACCTTCGTCCCTCCCCTCATCCCCTTCACTACTTGTTCGAAAACTTCGGTTTGGTCCAGACCCTCCATCTTCATAACTTTCCTCCGCTTCACCGCTCGTGTCATAGATGCTCAGTTCCAGTTTTCCAGGTACTTGTAGTTCCTCCACAACCTCCTCATTCGGGGGATCCCCTATCCCACTCTCCCTGCTGGAGTCACCCTCCCCATTCTCCAGTTTTTGACCGCTTTCTTCTGGAGAGGCACTCATCTCAGATTATCCACTAAACCACAACCAGTGCTTTTAATTCTTTGTGTGTCCTTCTATAACTGCTTGATGCACTACAAATAATCAAAGCATCTCATTTCAGCTGACTGTAATTTAAAAGCACTACTTGATTCACAATTAAAAATACTAACGGCATTTCAAATCACTTCCACAACATCAACAACCCTTCTTGTTAGTAAACAACCAACAGTTCCATAAACGAAACCAGCTGCACTGAAACAGCCCGCTTGAAAGTTAGGGGTATCTTGAGATATATGTGTGCATAGTAAGTGGGCTTTACGCGGTATCCGCAATTCATTGAAAAGCCATTCTGCATGTAAATGCTCGCGTACACGTGCTTTACATGCATTTTATTTTAAGCATTGCTTCATTGCTTGTGTTGTGTTCCGTGTTTACGGCTGACGGGTGTATAGTTAATTTTTAAATATTTTAATTACTGAATGATAATGTGATTTGCTGGTGACAGATTTGTGAATGGTGATTGTAGAGCAGTTTAGTTAATTGGAATTAAAAATGAATATGAGGGTGAAAAACAAGAAGAAAGGTAAATCAACCCCGAAAGATGGGGGCCGAGGGGATGGCGATGAGGGGAACAGTTTGGCAAGCGCTCTTAAACCTGACAGGTTTAATCCGGAAGACTTTCTGAGGTACCAGAATATTTCTAATTTGAAGGGCCTATACTTAAAGCTTAATTTGATTGCGATTTAATTGGCTGTTACTGAATATTGTTGTCTTATTTTTTATTGTTTAGCTCCAATGAGAAAATTTCGCTTCTCAGTCTTGACCTACTGAAACAGCTCTATGACCTGACAAAATCCAGTGAAAACAAGAGCTCCCTGGAAGATCCACTTGGACTGCAAACAGAGTCGCTGAAGACGCCAATTTCCAAGTTTGCTAAGAAGAAAAGGAAGGGCAAGCGTGGAAATATAGTGTCCAAGGCGGAAGCCCCAGTCCCATCCTTGATTACTGAGAACTTTGACGAAGATCAAATTTGGGAGGAGGTGGAGCTTCAAAATGGCCTGATGTATGATAACCTTGTCACTTCGGTTTCAAAGCTTCTCGCTTATCAGGAGAAACCTATGGAACCCGGTGATTCTGATGAGGATGCAGCTTCATCGGAAGAGGAGGATGACCAGGAGGTAGCCGAGGGAGAAGATCTTCCAGAGAATAAACATTCACAATTAGATGATGAGGAGGACTCTGATTTTTTCGAATCAGACGAAAAATACAGGAAGAAAGCATCCAAGCAGGTGAAGGATGGGAAGAAATACAAAAAATCTGTGGTGGATGACCAGTTTTTTAGTCTCGCCCAAATGACAGAGCACATCGAGCAAGTTGAAGCGGACATGGAAAGGGCTGAAGCTAGAAGGACTGGACAGCTAAAAGATAACTCGGAGGATGAGTCATCCGAAGAGGAAGACAGTATCGACCTGTTTGAAGATGTTCCAAGTGAAGAGGAGAAGGAGGAGGAGACAAAGGAAGCGCAATATTTTTACCAAGACTTTTTCGACCCACCTATAGAAAAAGAGGAGGAGGACCCTGTTGAAGGTGACAACAATCAAGTGCTATCAAAAGAAGAGGAAGATGATGATGAAGAAGAAGAAGGTAACCCCAACTTTGTTAAGATCGGAGACAGGAAGAAATCGGTCAAATTTAACCTTGAGGAAGAGGAAGATGAGGAGGAAGAAGACGATCAGGATGAGGACGATGATGACTCTTTAGACGAAGAGGAGAAAGATAAGTCGAGTCAGAACAAAGAGCTTGGAAAGAAAATCAACGAGACTTTGTCATCATTTGAGAAACGGAAAAAGAAGATTGAGGAGAGCATTAAGGAAATTGAAGATGAAGCACTCAAACCAAAATCATGGCAGTTACTGGGAGAAGCGAGTGGTGAAACTAGACCTGAAAATGCACTTCTGGAGGAACATCTTATTTATGAACATATGATTCGTCCAGGTAAAAATTGACTTTTAGTACTTTAATTGCTGACTGTTATTTTTATAATGATGACAAAGCCATTTCATTCAGAAAATTCATGAAGAACAAACATGGAATTCCTCGTTACTGAATACAAATCTTTGTTTTATTCAGATGACTCATATTGCCCCGTAAATCATAACTAAATGTTTTTTTGCGTGTTACAGCCCCGGAAATCACAGTCGAAACGACCCTAAAGTTGGAGGACGTGATCAAACAGAGAATAAAAGATGGAGCGTGGGATGATGTTCAGCGGAAAGTCAGACCTATAGAGGATCCTCGGGAGTACAAGAAACGCTTGGTGTTGGACGCTGAGAAAAGTAAAGCTAGTCTGGCAGAAATCTACGAACAGGTACATTTTATTAATTTTTGAATATCTCCATCAATAAAATTTGGTCAGTCAACTAATGAAATGTTTCGTTTTGAAGGAATATCTCGACAAAAAGAAAGCTGAGGATGGTGAAGCCGAAGAGAAAGAACCTGAGGACCATGTTCAAATTAGGAAGGAAATGCAAAGCTTATTTCAAAAGTTGGATGCGTTATCTCATTTCCATTTTACACCAAAAGCGGTAAGTAGCTTTCTAAAACTCAAATAATTATTTTAATTATTACTGCCATCACAATAAGTTCAAATTATGATGACAATTCCGTTCATACTAATACTGATGAAGCATTTATCGGAATTCCTCGTTGCTGACATGAACTTATGCTTTTTTAAGTCAAGTTTTGAAAAACGAAGATGTAAACCGACTTATTCATGTGTAATTATTTTCCTTAATTACAGCCCAAGGCAGATGTGAAGATTGTCAGCAATATGCCATCCATTTCGATAGAAGAAACAGCAGGAGTGAGTGTGAGCGACGCAAACATGTTGGCTCCTCAAGAAATCCAAGGTATGTAATCTCAAAATGAATATTAATACATTCAAAAATCATGATGACATCATACCAATCTGAAAATTTTTGACGAAAGTTTTTGGAATTCCTCGTTTCTGACTAAAGACTTGGATTAACTCATGTCAAATTATTCAAAACAGCAATGCTAACTATCCGTTTCCATTTCTTTCAGATCATGCCAAGGGAGCCATTAAAGGAAAAGAAGAACGCTCAGTTACAGACCGGAAACGCGAGCGCAGGAAGAAGAAGAAGAAACAGCACTTGAAACGACTCCATCAAGAGGAGAAAGCAGCCATGAAAGGACTTGGTTTGAGGAACATAAAATTAGCCGAAGGAATTGTCAAATCTCAAAAGAAGAAGCAAGCAGAAGGCGACGGGAGCGGCTTCAGCTATTCCACAACAAATCAAAACTCGAAGGAGCTCAAGTCCTCGAAAGCTTTCTTTTCCAAGCTTCAAGAAAGCGCGTCCTCGCACATAGATAAAGTAGCAAAACGCAAAAAGGCAATGGCTGATGGAGAGAGAAATAATTTATCCGCAAAAAAATTCAAACTTTAATAGAAAAATAAATAAATAGAATATTTCGAAATCCGCACAAATTGATTTTTAATCATTAGATAATTTGTTTTATTAAAATCATTTATCAGTGTATTTTCAATAAGAGTGACATAATACTTTTTACTACATAAATAACTGTGAACATATTTATGCCATGTTAACATTTTGTCAGCAAGTGAAAAGAATACAAGTGTGTGTGAAGGTGAGACACTTTAAAATTATTATTTAGCACCGTTGTTTTATAAGTAATTAAAAGTCGGTTTATACACACAGCCTACCTAAAACTAAACACACACTTAAAATTGCAATTGCTCCATTCTAACAAGGTTAATGCATTACATTTAACTTTTATCGACACAACTTAATTACGAGATACATTATTTATTATGCACATCACTACCATATTTAACATACATATAGATAATTAAACTATCTTTTCATGGCATTTATAGCATTCGTCATTACATTTTAATCATGCTCCTGGCTCCCTCCACTAGACTAGCATATTATGATAGTTCAACGATTTTGTCTTTACAACGAAGAAACAACTGAAGAGATAGTGGACAGCGAAGTCAATTTTTTTCTCAAGCATCCAAAAATCCACGAACAGGTTCAATCCAACTTTTATGAATCCAATCATATCCAAATCCAGTAGCCAATTCATTCAGTCGTTATTCGAAGGTTCGTATTTTAAACTCATTGATTCGGTTACTTTGTAAACAAGGCGGTTTTGCTACGACTCAACTTATCGGCAAGATGGGTGGTGGTGGTACAGTAAATTAGTAAGAAAGATAATATCACGAAATAAAAGAGATTTCTTTTTTCATCGTATCCAGTGCAGCGTGCAACATGAAGTCTTCACGGTCGCGTGTTGGTATCTAAATCAGTAATTCATTCCTTTCACTTCAAATCACTGGCTCCTTTTCTCAAAGCAAAAATAACACACAAGAAGATAGCGGTCCAAAATAAATGCGAATGAATTGAAAGTGAGACATGTGAAGCCTCCATCTTGGACAACGACTGAGTGCTGACTATAAATTATACGGAGTTAATTTGCGATCCAAGGTGTTCGAGGATCCACATTTGTCATTTCCCATGTGCTAAAATGAAAACGCAAATATAAAGTACTGTTAAGTTGACTGAACGTCACAGCTTATTTGCCATTAATTAACTGAAAGTTAGGTTAATATACCTTTTCCCGTAGTTGATATGTATGAAGAGGAAAAGGACTCCAAGTACTAAGCAAATCGTGCCAACGACAATGTATGAGATTCCTAAGAATGGGTTTTTCCCTCCGAGTAGGGATGTAGTAGAAAGCACGATCGACTTGGTTCCATGAAATGATTCCACTTCGTATGCTGAAAACCACAGAAAAAATGCACAAATAGATTCAATCTTGAAAGGCATTAAAAATTGGGTAATTAACATAAGTTGAAGGGTTGGTTTACTGTAATTAATTTTCAGCGAATAGTTCCCCGGGGGCAAACCCCCTCTGAAGCCTTCTGCGCTCGCATTTACGATTCTGTACAGCTTCCTGAAATTTGGAAGAGCTGCTGTGCGCATCCACACGATCAGATCCTCGTTTTGAATCCCATTATTTTCTGGATCTTCGGGATCAAGCTCCCAAAGCTGTTTTTTCCAAGCTAGATAAGAAAATACAATTAATTTATATAAAACATACGGAAGATAAATTATGTGGATGTGGATGAATTAATTGAAATTGTTTAAAATAGTACCCTTTGGCTTCGTGTAGTCCTTCCACATGGACGAATTTGCCCAGTAATTCCTGGGATTTTTAAACTTAAACTTTTTATCCGAATCCCACGCGATTCCTGTACGAATCAAGCTCACCGGCTTCACCTGCCCATCGTTCTGATGATACAGCAATGAGATTTCATCACTGAACATTGAGTTGGCTATTGCTCCACAGGGATAGATCACCTTCCCTTCGTCTAAATTGGAAAATTATTTTTTCATCCAATTAAAAATTAAACACTAAACTCAAACATGGTTAAAAAATTAAAAGCTACAAAAAAAGCTTTCCAAGCGGTAACAAACTACACATGCAGTTGCAAAGTAATCACAATTACAATTAATTAATTAACTAGACAAGAAGACAAGCACTCAAAGCATAACAATTTACGTTTTCTACGCTCCTTTTTAGTGAATTGAAAAAATTGATCATTTGTGAGAGAAGGACTATTGTCTGTAGAGAGAATTACAAAGATTATATTACATGCAGCATACTTAATTCTTACTGACAGTGTTGAGTGTTAATAAATTATTATTCCAATTACTCATTATTACAGATTATAAATTGATGTTAGTGAATACAGAGTAGTTATTATATTTTTATAGATCGGCTCAAGCTATTTTAAATTACAACTCACTATATGCAAACGGGGCACAGTCGGAGTTCGGATCTCCCCCGATTTCACCCCAGAGCTGACTATCATCCCGAGACTTGACATATCTGCGATGATTTTGGTAAAAGTTGGTCAACGCGTAGTACATGAAGACTTTCGGCTGTAAAATGAGAAATTAATTATTAGTGAAAGTCAACTTATTTAAATCTGATAGCCATAAAAATTAGTTAATTATTTGCTCACACTAAATTGCGTGTCCAACGTGAAGTGTACTTCACACTGACAAAATGCATCCGAGTTATTTTTAATGATATCCGCACACGTCCTGTTATTACTGTCGTTAATGTTAGTAGCGAGGCAAGTGGTGTATGGAATGGTGACCTCCCTCACATTCTCCGAGAAGAACCAGAGGCCAATGCCGACAGGGATGAAGAGGATTCCTATCACGAAGAAGGTGGGTAATACTGTTCCAGCAGTTAAAATCGGCTGCCATGCTGTTAGTCTTTGCTGTTTGAATGCTGAATCTGTAGGAGTTTTAAAATACAAACAAATTCCAAATTTAAATACCATTTTTACATGTAATCCTAAAAAATAATGAATGTATCTACATGAATGATTAGTTATTAAAAGGATTAGTTACTTGACGGCTTCTTCGACTCCTTATTTTCTGTATTTTGGGATGGATTTCCTTCATTTGGTACCTCCATTTTTAACTCAGTTATAATTAATTATAAATATTACGCTATAAGCTATAACAAATCACAGATTCTCTACAATAACCAGTCCAAAAGCAGAAGTCTACAGATCAGTGGAAAATCCCAGCCATAATTTTAAATAAATTAACTACACTTTTTTTTCAATACTACTAATCACAGAAAACCACTGTTGTTCTTTCCATCATTAATTATCCGATAATATCTAATTTTGTTCCGTTTCAGGTAATCACGCATACCTGAAAAGATCTTAATTTTCCCATCATCTCCACACTAATTAACTTACAATCTACATTTTCCAATCTGATCAAAAACCATCCATTTTAATACACTTTTTTAACAAATACACCTTTTCCAAATCTGTAAACAAAACACGAAGATTGTAAATATTTCCACAGCTGACTTCTCACATCTCACAAAAGAGAAGATACAAATGTTTTTATCAAGGTTTTCATAAATATCCCCAAAATACTTTTTTTGCACAAAATTATGCAGTGTGAACTAATTAATTAATGTATGCACAATCTGCTGAATATGACTCACTATTTTAAATGCTTCTTCGTAATATTTGGAGGTAGTTGGTTGAGTAGTGGGAAAAAGAGCAAAAAAATTGGATATTTCACGAAGCACGTATGAGTATCATCGTTCATTATAATACATCAGGCAGCATGCTCTTCTTTAAAGGCCAAATTTAGGGTAGGTGTAAGGTAGGAGAATAGTACATGCACATCTTCTAATGTTTAGTTGAATAACAAACGGTTACATTACATTTTTACCTGCATGATATACATGCAAGCCTTTGTAGACTAAGAACTAAAGCTATCATACAATTTGCAGAAATCAGGAATTTAAATGCATGCAAACTAAAATATTATTTCGTTAAAACATACAGTTAGGATAACACATTGTTGGAACATTTGCAGAAGGTTTTTGTACAAATATTTGTGGTTTTTGTGTGAAAAATGGAGTTACTTTGTTTGAGTTGGGGCATTGTGAGATCGTCTATATATCTGGATGATTTAATAGCATTCTGTTCTGCTGAAAATGCCATACAAACTATAAACTAAAGAATAACCTTAACGCGAGATAAATGAGGCATCAAGCTGACATTTCAATAAAATGCCAACCCAGGCCAGTCGATAGGGATGGGGAAGAGAAGTCTTCTAACATTTTCATAAAAACTGCATCTTTTGGCGCAGTCCATAGATCACTTTAGCACATCACAACACAAACGATCAAATGCGCACTGATTTTTATTCAAAGTCCGTAGAAATACGATAGTCCTTAATGTTAATTAAAGGTGTAAAATCTCTATTCTTGTAAATATTCTCCTAAATCGTCATCCGGAGAACTTCCCTCAATAGCACTGACCATTGCGGAAGCAACCGAGTTGACACTACTAGATCTACTTGAGCCCTCACTATTTTCTTCCTCTTCGTCTTCCTTCTCATCCGTCGTTGTTGAATCAAAATATACGGTTGGATAACTGTCATCAGTATCGTTCATATCATCAGGAAGTACTTCGCGGGATTGGTTTGGAGAAATATGATTGAGAAACAGGATGTCAACAGATTCTGAATTTACACCTGATAAAAAAGCAGATAAAAAATTATCAGTATTTTGTCATGCATTTTGAAATGTCAAATGTAAAAAAAGTGATGCTATCAATCACACGATTTTAAGCGAAAGCTAACCTCTAAAAAACTAATGCTACGGCTACCTTCAGGTGGCGGCTTTCTTCGACTCCGACTTGGAATCATGCCCATGTCACTTTCTTGGGTTATGGGAATCCTGGTGACAATCGAAACAGATTTGCTACCGCCAACTGGAGATGTTGGAAGGGGTTTTGGTTGTGGGGAACCCACGTCGATGTTAAGACTGGTGTGATCTCTGCTAACGTCCTCATCGGAGGATACCCTCCTGATACTAGAACGGCGGTGGCGACGCCGATGCATTGCTTTTACAATGCAATCGATTTGTAACAGCAAAAGTCCCAACGCCAGTTGCACGCAGCCAATTGTACCGATTAAAATAGGCAGCATGTAATTCTGCCCTCCGAAACGGGTGGTTGTCGCTAATACGAAGGCTTTGTCTCCTCCATAGCGTTCCACATCAAATCCTGAAAATAATGAAAACAACTTGTTTAACTGCATTGCATTATCTCCATTATCTTGGACGAATTTAAAAAATGCAATCAAAACTTTGTAGGGAAAAAACTCACGATATTCAATGTTCACTGTATAGTTTCCCTTACAGAGAACTCCGGGCTTGCAACTTGGTACATGATCTATTACAGCGTATAATTTCCTGAGGTGTGCTAACGAGCTGGGGTTCATCCAATTTATGAATTTCTCGTTTTCCATCCCTCCTCCTCGCCACCAGTTGTCGTACATTTCGGCTGACCAGTCTGAAGCGTAAAACGAAAGAAAATATATTTTTAAATAAATACCTTCAACCTTCATTAAACGCAAGATATTTAAAAAGTCACCTCTTGGTTTCACGAAGAGATCCCTGAATGGCTTCTTGTAATTATAATTCTGAGGAGTTACACCATCCGGATTTTTAAACCGGAAACGCTTCAGGACTTCCATCGAAATGTCATGAGTTCTGAACGGAACCAATTCATTGGAGGAGGTGGTCAGGGAGAAATCATCACTGTACATGAAATTCGCCATCATTCCACATGGAAAGTAGATTTTCCCATTCGCATCTGCAAAATTAATGAAAACAAATTAATTAGCTGATTGAATTTTCAACAATTAAAAAAATTAAAAATGTTTTCCTCGCCTTTCGAAAAATTGCCACAATTTTCATGAGGATCGACTGGTTTCCCATCTTTCGTAAAAATGTTCCCTAATAACTGGTCATGATCCACCGACTTGGCAAGCTTCCTATGATTCTGATGAAACCCGACCAATTCATAGTACAAAAAAACTGGCGTTTTCATATTCTTCGGAATGTGGATAAGCTTGGAACAGTGTGGATTCAGACCTCCTCCACAAAACACACACATGCTTCGAATCAGTCTTAAATAATTCCTTGGATTTTTGCATTCATCCCGATAAGTGAACCGATACTCTTGCGCCCAAGTCTGCACATAAAAGAGGTAGACAGCTAGTGGCAAAGTGAGTATCGACAAAACCAGTAACAATCTCCCAACCGATCTACAGTTCCAAATGGGTTGCCAAATAATGGGGACAGTTTGCTGGTGAAAGTTACTCTTATCGAATCCCAGCAAAGGCTTCTTCGGCTTTTCCAAACTTTTTCGAACTTTCTTCCGAAGATAATTCCAGCGTTCTTCATTCTCCTGGCTGCTGCGTCGACGGGAACCTCGGCGAGGAGTAAAATAGGCATAATGTTCCTCCTTATCCACACTGCTCTCATCCTCATCTCGTTTTTTACTCCCTCGCCTTCGTTTCGACTTCCGAACAGCAGTAATCCCCTCCACAGCACTAGGCTCCGCCCCTTCTCCTCCGACCACACTCCTATTCGAAATCACCACTGCTTGTCTATGTTGTAGCTGTGGGGATGACGCCGACATCAACCTCCCTCCGTCCCCCTTCTTATTAAAGTTATCCACCGTCGCTGATTGGCGTACTTGAACTCCAGTATTTGCAGTTCCCCTGGCGCCTCCCTCTTCCTCGTCATCCCCATCATCTTCGTCGTCACTTCCGTCGGAGGATCCAGTCGACAAACTGCTGCTACTTTTCCTCTCCAGTGCCCTCTGAATTGGCCCATCCTCCCCCTCATCCGAATCGTCATCCTCCACCTCCCTAATCGTGACTCCTCCCCTCCCCCTCCCCTGCTGCGGATTCTGATTTTGATTCTGCCTCCTCTCCATATTTCCTCCTCCAATTTAATTATTCCACTAATTATTACAATTACATACTTCACAAATAATTTAAAAGTAGTGAACCGGAAGTGAGACAAGTTTAAATTCTAAAAAAGCCATGATTTTTTCTGTGTCCATGAACTCGCCAGAAAACAACAACAAGAGACAATGCAACCTGAGAGGTAGCCAATGCAAATCATTCAAAAAAAATTACTTTAATTATTCATTCCACATTTTTATAGTGCGATTAAGATTGATTATTAATTAACTAAAAAATTACAAAAAATGGATACTAATTTTGTTGAACGTGAGAGGTGGATGCTCCCATGATGCCCAGCGAAAGCGAAGCATGTGAGGATGATCTCATGTTCACCTGATCCAGGAGCAAAAATACGAAGTCGCTCCTGTAAACAAACCCAAAAGACAGATGATTTCTGTGGACGTCTCTCTGACAGTTTGTCTTTCTTCCTTGAGGACTGTCAATAAACTGCTTAAAAAATTGATAACTAATTAGTTAGTAGGCTTATCGATGGGAGGAGTTTTTTTGTACTTGGGTGTAATGTGAAGTGATGATAAGGTTTATTTTAATTGAGTTGAAGAATGACTAGATTGTGATGGATAAGTAGGAAGATAAGGAGAAGGGATTTTAAGCATTTTTTAAGGATCCTCAAGTGTTTTTAACTGCTAATTTTAGTGTTTAGATAAGGCTTGTTTTTTAAAAAGTTGCATTTTTTTGAACGATAAGCATGGAGGAAGTTGATGGGATTTTAATTTATACTTTGAAACAGATTGGATGGTAAGCTTTAGTTGGAGATGGATTGATGGTGTTTCTGTTTGATTAATTATTACTTGTTGTTAATTGTGATTAATTAATTGTTTTTTAGCGATGTGGACTCAAAAATTTCGGAACTCTCATCTCAACAGTTGATCCAATGCGTCCTGAAGTGCTTGAGCTTGATCCACCCTGATGACACGGACCTGCCCACGTATGACAGTAAAATGCCGATGTCAAATAGGTTTAAGATTGCGCAGCAGATTGCTCATATTTTGACGGTATGAAAATTAAAAGTAAACTTTATAATGGGCTGTGATAATGAGAGATGGTAATTTTATTTGGGAGATAATTTGTTTTTTAGGATTTGGGGTATACCGATGAGATTGAATGTCAGTCGTTACTCTACCCGACGGAGGCGGATACCAGGAAAGTGCTAATCTTTGTGGTGGAGAAGCTTCCAAGGGAGGCGGATATTGGGGACCAAATTGACAGTCTGCAGTCAAAAATAGCGCAAGGATCAAGTAAAGATGAGGAGGAGGAGGATATTGATAAGGACGAAAACGCATCTTCCGGAAATGCCTTTGGGAATGGGATAGAAGTGGATGGAATCAGACTTCCAAGTGCTGTTGATGTCAATACGTTGCCTAAAGGTGGGTCTAAAATTAATAGATTAAGTTTCAATAAGAAAGATTATATTTGTGTTTTTATAAATTAATGTTTTTATTTGTTTTTTTGGCAGAAACATTAAAATTTTATGCTAGTCATTTAGCCGAGCTAACATTTGCGAAACAGAGGGAGAAGTATAGAAAACCTGTGAAAGAAGAAAACGTGAATGATGAGTTGATGATCCGACCAGTGATCGATGTCGATGAGGAGGATGAGGACGACGACTTTGGAGATCCTGATCAACCACTGATTGAAGAGAAGGTGGAGGTGATTCCTTCCAAACCGGAAAAACCTGCAATCGCAGAGAAACCGAAAGTGAAACCGCCTCTAGCTCAAAAGCCTAATCTTTCAAAAGTGCCAACAGATGAGGAGAAAGCAGCTTTGGAAGCAGAAGAATTGGAAAGAAGAGCAGCTGCGGAGGCTGCTGAAAAACTGTTAGCCTTGCAGGAAGACTCAAAAAGTAAAGCAGTGACATTGCAGAAGAGACAAAGGGAGCTTCTAGAAATGAATCAAAAGATGAGTGCAATGAAAGCGGAAATATCACGACTGAAGAAAGAGTTACCAGAAAAGGAGAAGCTTTTAGACAGGAGGAGGAAAACTCATCAACTGATAAATGGTGAGGAGAATGGGCTCGAGAAGCTGAAAAATGCGGTGGAAGCTCAGGTGGAAAAGCTGTTAAAGTTATCGGCCCAGTGGGAAACTCATCGGAAACCGTTGGTAGACCAGATAAGGAACAAGCAGGAGGCAGGATTAACTGGAGATGTAAGCTGAAATGAGATAATTGCTAATCGTTTTAACTATAAATGTACAAAATGCTTACTAATAGTAACATAATTTTCCATTTATAGTCGGAAGTGACCAGAACCAGGGACGAAATCAAGTCACTGAAATCCCAGCTGAAGGAAATGGGCCAGGAGGCGAAACAGAAGGAGGCAACGTATACAAAGTTTCTCGCAGAATATGAAAAAATGTCGAAGGACCTGAATAGGTAGGTTAAATCAAAAATTAATTTTTAAAATTAAAATCAAAATCTTTGAATAATTATTTTGTTTATAATTTGGTTCTACAGATCTTCCTACACAAGACGAATCACAGAAATTATTGGAAACATTAAGAAGCAAAAAAGGGAGATTAAAAAGGTGTTACAAGATACGAAGCAAATTCAAAAGGAAATCAATACGCTGAGTGGACGCCTTGATAGGACATTTGCGGTGGCGGACGAGCTAATATTTAAGGTGGGTTGTCAATTAGTTCTTCTTCTCAGATCTAATTTTATGCTCAAAGGGAGATAATTAACTATTAACACTCGTTTTTTAAATATGCAGGACGCTGAAAAGGACAAAAATGTTGCTCAGTCCTACAAGCTATTGGTAGCGATACATTCCGATTTTTCAAAAATTATAAATACTCTCGAAGAAGCGGGTAATCTTCGGCGTCAAAGTCGTGACCTAGAAGATAAGCTGGAACTAGAGAAGGGGAAAAGTGTAGAAGACAAGTTGAAAAGGTTGCGAGCAGATATCGCCCAAATGCAAAAGGAGAACAGGATACTGGAAGCAAGGCTACGAGATCCGACGCTTGAAAGAAATAAGAAATCATAATAAGAAACATTGACGCTTTTTTCAATAAAAAAAGTACAACTACTCCAACCAACTTTTTTCATTCCTTAATTCATTTGCATAATTAAGTTGTTAAATAGTCAGAGAAATTGTGGTTCATGTGATTTATTCCTTTTTTTTATAGATTCGCAAATTACCATAAAATTTACCTCGATAAGCAATTTGTCACACTTATCTTACATACCTGTGTAATTTCTTCCTTCTTAACTGTAATCTCAAATCGTACACAATTTAATTGCAGGGCGAGAACATTTGTTCATATTTCATTTTTTCTTCAAATCTGTCGACCGTGCCGACCAAACACCGCGATTCCCATTAGCATTACCTACATCACTGTTGGTGGTATCGCTGAAAATCTCTATCTCTAAGCTCAAGTTGCGAAATTGAAGACGAAGGACATTCAAGGAGTAATTTTCTCGGACTCAAGAACTCCTTTTTGTTTGCTTTTGCCAAACCATTCTTGATTCTCTACTTTTTAAAACAATACACTCCATTTCCCACTCTGAATGCATTCCACAAATAAACCTTCAGAGATCATCATAAGGAAGAAAAACAAGTTTATTTTCATACCCATCCATAATCATCATTAGAGCTGAAGTTTCATTCTTCATACATTTTTTACTGCATATTTTTTTATATCACAGCCATATAATTCATGTCAGGGAGGAGCATTTTTTAACAGAAGAATAGAGAAAATGCAGTGTGGTTGTTTTAATGACTTGCATGCTAATAAAACATAAAAGCTCTTTGAAAAGATGTAAACTCTGGAGTACTGGAGCAGATCAAAAGTATCATGCAGATAGGTAGTGATCATTAAAAGAGCCAAAAAAATTGATTGCAATCTTTTTCTTTGCATCTCTGATTGCGCAGGCAGTAAAATATATGGTTATACAATAGCTTATATCATCCGCGTTATCATAAATTTAACATGCAAGTTACTATAAAGGAATCAGAGGTCGTTTAAAATGCATACCTATAAATTCTTGAGTATTCCAGTTATTTCTTCTTTTTGCTCTCAGATCCTTTTAAATCCTCGTCATACTTTTCATATGACTACTCCTATTACACTTTTTTACTATAAACGCTCATCAAATGAAAAGCTGGACTGGACTAGTGAGAAAATGGGAGGAGGCTGATGATCACGGTGATCTCATATATTTTTTATTAATAAATGCCTAATTTTACGTGTAATAATTGTTCTCTCTGTGGTTTCTTTGCCGCATAGTATTTAATGTGTCTACGGGACTGTGACCAACTGACGCTTGATTTTTCCTTGTGAGAAAACTTGATTGTAAACTGCATTCTCTCTAAAATTATCATGATAAATTATGAATAAAAATAGCGCTGTGTTTTATGCGATATCGCGATTTTTACACGTTGTAATTTAGCTCAAGCTCTTCCACATGATTACCATTTTTACTGCATGATAAGTTTCTTTTTTATTATGTTTTTCTCAATTTTTGTGTTCTCCCTGCGCTAAAAAACTCGAAATTTGCATTTTCCCTATAAAAAAGTATTATTCATGCAACATATCAACGATTTGCAACACCGCCGAAACCAATGATGTGCACAAAATGATAGGTAAAATGAATGGCTTGTTTTGATCTTTTGGATTGTAATGATAAAGATGACGTGCGCAACAATGCAAGCTCTCTATTCACAAAAAATACAACAATGATAATTTTTACATTCACATTGTTGCATGTACACCTTTTATTATTGTCGGCTGTGTGAATTTGAATTGCCCGTTTTTAAATGAGAACATTTTTACAATAGCAATCACATTAATAACTTTTTGTGCTTTTTCATGTAATGGATGGTAATAACAATATGTGAAAATTGTATACTGAATCAATTCTTTTCATTGTTATTTTACACGCTGCACACCAAACAGTTGAGCTGAGTTTTGCACACGTGTGCTTTGCCTTTTTTTTACCATTCATCATTCCTCATCCTGTTCCTCTCTTGTATAAAAAATTACCTCCTGTTCAAATTATCCTACCTGCATAACAATAAAACTAGTCGTGTAATAAAATGCATGCCATGCCAGGATCGGTATTAGTGGAATGGAAATGTATTAAAATTTCGACTATGAAAAATTTACACACAATTCAATCCCTCTCGAAAAACAATTTGTTCTACCGCACACATTTTTTACCCTGTTTCTATTTTGTACGAAGATATGAAGAATCTCAATTCAAAGTGAGAACGCAGCCTTAAATCTTTTTATTTTTGCGAGTGACAAGCACACATGCCAGATTTGAAACGGGGTATGTGGACTGGAAAATAATGCTGAGTTTTTTAAATGAGAAACGATGATGGGTATCCATTCACCTTGACTTTGGATTGGATACTTTTGCATTCTATATTTTTTTGGCTGGTGTTCACATTTTCTACCCGTTTTGCTACCTGTTCATCTGCAAACTACGAACAAAAGTCATAAATAACATGCCCTCATGGTAATAATGATGCTGGTTTGGTTTTAGTAGCAAATGTCCATGCTTAACTGTCCAATGTAAATCATATGCGAAGAGAAAAGCAGAAAGGGTTAAAAAATATGAAGTTGATGATGCTGCAGGTATTGTGGTGGCGATAACCATCTTATATTCTCTGCATTTTATTCTATGGACTATGGGCTATACTCGCTGCCCTGCAAATATTAATGATATCAGTTCATGTACAGAGCTCTAAGCATAATATATGTAGCGTTATAGATTTTTTTGCTATTACGTGAATGAGATTGGGATAATAATGAAAAGGGAAAAAAGTGTATTTGAATGTCAGTGTCATGGTCATTGAATATTATAACGCCTTCTGCTCCACTCCTGCCTCTGGTCTCCTGTCTATTTACATGGGTTGGGTGTCAGCTTGTCAGGAAAGATGGGCAGTTAGCATCCTCTTCTCGACCGATGCGGACATAATCACTGAATTTTCAACCTGTACTATTTTTCACCCTGAAGGCGAAAAATAGCCATGATGTCCAAGCAGTTTTAAAAGGGGAAAGGTAAAATCTCAATTTTCCCTTTTGGGAAACGTGAGAATCCCGAAGAGAGTTCAGACAATTCTGTCCAGTGAACTCCATTCTTATGTCAATTCAAAGTCATCGCATTTAAATGGAAAGTGTGAAAAGTCTCTGCAAAAAAATGTTCAAAGAATTTCTCCAAATTTCTCATGAATAACAATTCATTTCAATTGAGTCACATTGAAAAATGTCGTGTGCGGTTTTAGTGAGTGGTTGAGTGACACTCTATCCATGTGTGTGTCCGCGTGTAACCCAATCTTGCTAAAAAAGGACCACAAAAAATGACAACTGAAAAGATTTAACTCGGCTCAAGTTCTCCAGACAAAGATTAACTCGTCATCCTAATCATGAGTCATTCCTCTTAATAATCAGAGTCCATTTTACTCCAGAGAAGCATCAGTCATTGCATTGTTACGTGTTCTACGTGCCATTTCAGAGATCATCTAAGATTTCGTTACGCTCGTCATCTTCTCTCTCTTTTTCCAGAGGCAGCCTTTTTTGCGATAAACTGCTTCTAGGCATTCATTTTACAATCTGTAATCTACCTAATTGTAAGATGTTCTCTCTGCGGAATGATAAATTCGAGTGTAATTTGAAGCGTGTAGCGTACCAATTCTATTTGCTTTGTTGACTGACGAGAGCAGAGCATTAAATCTGTGTACATGTGTGCATGCTATATCTGCATTTTTACCAAAAGTGGCTATTCCCCAAAGATAACTTGGTGTTAAGATCATCTTCTTCCCACACGATGACAATGATAATCATTTTGACAAAGCTCCAGTAACACGTTCCTCATCAATCAGTCACCGCTAATTATCCAGCAAAAATACATACACATGGAAAAAATCGTCCATTTCAGTTGAGATTTTTCGAGATATTCGATCCTCACACGAGAAGATTTGAAACCAACCTTTTTGGTAATGGTGATCGATGAATGATGTGCTAAAAGTTATATACCTAAAAAATTACCTGCTGTGTGTGTCTACTTGTTTTACAAGTTTTTCATTAGCAAAGAATTAATGATCGTTTTTACTCACATTTTCAACTAGTTTCCCTGCTGCTGTCTCTTGTACAAGCAGACATTATTCTGAGATATGTCTTGTCACATTTTACATGGACAAAAATAACTCGTCTTTCAAAATTAACTCATTAGAAAGGAGCAGCATTCCAGTTTTATTTCCAGTAGTGTTCATAAAACTCAAAAAAAACTGTTTTCCAAGCTGTTATTTCTTCGGATTTCCCCATTATTTTTATTTCTTCATGAAGAAAACATATTTTTGTGCCTTGTCTCCCAAACAGTTTTAAGTTTCTTCAGAGAGCATTTGTCTCCCTTAAAAAGTTCTCGTTTTATAAAGGATCGTGATTCATAAGCAGTTTTTGAGTTTCTGTTTGTGTTCGTTCTGTGCACGCACTTCTTTAATGACAGTTTAATTGTTTTGCAGTACAACAGCGTGTATAATTCTCTGCATTGTTATTGGTAAGCTCATGTTTCTTTTTTTATTGTATTTTTTATTATGATTATTACCGCATTGTTATATTGACTCATCAGCTTATTGTGCACAAACAGAGCCCATTTTTGACGCGTAGTATTTATTACACGAACATGTTCAAATTATGCCATCATCGCTTCTTTTGTAATTTTATGTAATAATCCCGTGCAAAAGAGTTTCGAGTTACATCCGTAATTTGGGTTGCGTTTCAAACCTCTTTATTTTCATTCCTCATATTATTCTTCAGAGAGCGAACAAATTGACTTTGCAAACATTGCATTCTATGAGAAGTAATTAAAGAGTAATTTTGAATCCTCAAAAAACTAAGCATTGTTTATTTTGCGTATATACAGTTAATGCGCAACAGTCAAAAATGAAAGTGGTAAAATAAACTCACATTTTTTCCCCTTTCCGCTCACCTGTAATTAGGCTCAAGTTGGAATGACAAGAAAAATGAATGACAACTTGATCAAAAGAAAATCATGGCAGTTTTACAAGTGAATAGGATGTGATGTGACGATAATAAAAAATTGACGATGTTTTTTTATGCTATCTCTATCTATACTACATATTTGATAACTCTCTCGATTAAACTTTCATATAAAAATGCAATATCATTTTACAAGATAAAACTCTTGTGAGAGCACTCTATCCGCTTATTTTACAAGGTATCAAACCAAAGTGCAAGGAATCGCAGCAGGTAAGCAAGTTTACATTGCGCTGCCACCTTGTCTACTTGATTTACAGGTTTGCTATTTACTTACCTGGTTTTCGATGAAGTCAGGTAAAATGTCATGCTGAAAAAAAACTGCATATCAGTCATGGTGCATCTTATAGTCTTCATGATCATCAAAAGAGACAGTGATGGTGGTGCTGGTGGTAATAAACAACGTGCACACGAAACATGTAATTTTTTGTAATCTAAAAAGATTTTTATTACATTTTATTTGGGAAACACAATCGTGTGTGCATGATGAGCATCCATGCATTTACTGCTACACAGTGTGAACAGAACAGAAAAAAAGAAAGTTGTAAATTTTTAATTTTAATCTTTTCGTCTACCGCACATTTCTGTTTGCAAATCTTCTCATGAGCAGTGCTCTTTGATGATAATCACAGGTTTTGTCTGATTTGATTACCAACTCCATTGATTGATTTATGAAGATGAGTGTGACATGACATGCACAAAAAAATTGTTTTTTTTTTGCTTGATATGATAGTGAACATGAAAAAGTACAGTTATTATGAAATTTTGACTGTCACAGAAGGTTATAACCGGGACGAGGTTTAAGTAAACCGTGAAATGAATATGAAGAAAAACTGGTTCTAAATATAGGTTTTGATTTTAGTAATCATTTAAAATCTGATAGTGTTCGTGAGAAGCAAAGTTTTATTTTTTAATTAAAACTGAATAATCGTCAGTTTTCTGTGTAATCATTTATTACATTCTCTGTGTGTCCGTTGATGAAGTACCGATTTCATTGAAAAAATCGTATCGATAGAATTTGAATTTCTTCTTAAATGGTGAAAAATTTAAATTATAATATATAGGAAATATATTGTGCAGATAAACAGAATTATAAGAGAGCCTATCCACACAGCATTTTCCCCGAATTTTTCCGCTGCAAGAGCGATAATGAGACCGTACACGTTCATCAGAAGCCGAATAAATGAATATGCTATCATGAGAACGATAAATTCCAAAAATATCACAGAATATCCCATCTTTTCTTCCATTTTTTCCGCCAAATTCATTTCATCTCGTAAGCGCTTCCGGAACGTAGGCCATTATTACAATATGGCAGAAGATCATTCCAATGACAATCAGTACGAAATTGACAACCGAACGCACCGCATAGACGACAAAGGACTTGCGAGTTCTTGGACTCCACACGGAGTCAATGCACCATCCAAATTCGAATTCTGTTCTTGGATAAAAGTTGAACATCATGGAGCCAATTAATGTTGCAAGAAATATGAGATTGTCGACAATATCAGGCCGCCAATGGATTAAGAGCACAAGGACGGAAAATACCTTTAACAGCTCGCCAATCTGCATGAAAAATTACTTAATTAAACCTGACCGGAATTACCAATGAATGCTAAAAGTGAAAGAATGATTTTTTACTAACAGCGAAGCGAGTTTTGTTCACTGCGGGTTGTGGCACAGAAATGAGATCAGCAATACTTGATGCTGTGGCCGCCATGATTCCAAAATCTGTCCCTGTACTATCGTGTTTGAATGATCTGTGTTTTTCGACTCCGATCTGGGGATCCTGATAGTCCGAATGGTCCTGAATCTCGGGGAGCAAATGTCAGAAACGGAACGTGTGAAATTACGCTGTGAGCTAAAGCGCAGATAGTGCAACTGTCTCAATAAAGTTCCAAATAAAATCATAGCAGTATAGTGTTCAAAATCATAGCGTTCCAATTTGCCCCATTTTGGAAAATCTAAGAAAAAAAAGGATGGTTCCAAACATCTCTGGTTTTTGATGCAGCTTATCAGCTTAGTTTGTATCGTGAATGTCCTTATGGTAATTTGTAAATGGGGTAATGCCTACCACGTCAGTTATTATAAAGGGTCCGTGTAAAATCCTACAAAGCATGATAACGTATGTTATCTAAATACCTAGGATCTACGGTCTCTCTGCCAAACTTCCCTTCAAATTCTGCAGTTGCATTGATAAAATTTTAAAGCATTGATTCAAGATATTACTTGAGTTTCACTTCCGATCCCGACTATAGTCACTTACTACATAGCATTATGATTATCAGTTTTGATGCGTTTTTGAGGTCAGATGCGTTGATTTTTATTCGTTTCTGGAGGAATGTGAAGCGTGGGAATATTTACGATTTATTACATTCTCTCTTCGTTGGAACAAGTCATATTAAATTATATAATATATTATCCAGATAAACAGAATTAAAAGAGAACCTATCCACACAGCATTTTCCCCGAATCTTTCCGCTGCAAAAGCGATAATGAGACCGTACACGTTCATCTGAAGCCGGAAAAATGAATATCCAACCATGAGAGTTATAATTGAATGAATAATCGCAAAATAACCCATCTTTGCTTCAATTTTTGTCAACACCACTTCCGTTTTCACTTTCTCTTTCGTAATGGCTTCCGGGGCGTAGGTCATTATCACAAAAATCCAGAAGATCAAACCAATGACAATCAGTACAAAATTTACTAGTGAACGCACCGCATAGACGACATATGACTTGCGAGTCCTTGGACTCCACACGGAGTCAATGCACCATCTAAATTCAAATCCGGTTCTTGGATAAAAATTGAACATCATAGAGCCAATCACTACTGCAAGAAACATGAGGATGCCAAGAAAGCCCGGCCATGGGATTAAGAGCACAGGGATATAAATTCCAACTTTAAATAGTTCGCCAACCTGCATGAAAAAATGAAAACTAAATCAAACCGGAAGTTCCGAGGAGTCCTTATAAAAGAGTGCATTTTTACTAACAGCGAAGTGGGTCTTGTTCACTACAGGTTCTGATGCAGTAACGAAATTGGCATTACTTGGAGCAGTGACAGCCATGCCAAGCATTTATCAAAGCTTGCACCAGTTCTTAAAATTGAAATGAAATTTTGATTTGAAATGCTATGATCATTGGTTGTACTGTATTGCATTCGTGGAAGTGGCGTTCGTATTCAAACTGTATAATTTTGTCCCATCCTGAGAAAAAAGGACACGCACATTTGTACATTGAACGGTTCCGAACACCTAATGACTTATCAACTTACTTTAATGGATTGTATTCCAAGCTAATTCCAAGAATGCACCGTGAATGTCCTTATGGTAATCGGTAATGGCATAAAATGCCTTCCACGTCTTCTGTGAAGGGTTCATGTAAAACCCCACAATTCTGAATGCTTTTCCGGATGATAGCACTGGAGTTCCACTTCCGATCCCGACTATTGCCTCTTACTATGTAGCATTGATTATCAATTTTGATGAGATTTTGGGGTCAGACGCTGATAACTCGCCCTCTGAAAGCTCAGACAAAAAAGACTATAATATCGAGTTATCAAGACTATAAATGATTCCCGGCAAGGAAAGTTTAGTTTCTGAAGTAAGAAACCTAAACTGACAAAATAAACCCAAGTTTATAGAGCAAAACTTGCGACAAGAGATAGGAATTTTATTTATAAAACAACTTGCTTATGATTTTACAAGAGTTTTTAGGCAGGTCAAGGTTGAGTGAGGGTTCAACCGACAACTAGATAACTTAAACAATTTTCTCATTCTTTTTATACTACTTTCCTTCCGGTGAAAGTACCTATCTATTTAAATAAAATATCGAACTAGAATGAAACAAAGAAAAAACTAATTAACTTATCTACACTAAATTTCATGAACTGATAAGAAAAATATTATATAACATAAATATAACAAATTGCTAAATATTAAACAAATTGCTAAATATTAAACAAATTACTAAATATTATACAAATCTTTCACCGGAAGCTACATTTAAATAATATTTCTTACAAACTACTAATTTGTATAAATTCTTCTCTGAATTAACATTTCCGCACCAACATGCGGAGAAATTGAATCGTACTGGATCAATATTTATGCAAATCGATCGTTGTAATTTGACAAATGAATGTAAGCCCCATGCTGATAGTGTTGTCTTAATCGTATTCAAATGTCAAATCAAATAGTAAAAAATTGAAATCAGGAAGTACCCTTCACAACGTGAATGTTTAAAAATGCCTTAATTTATTCAAGCCTGTACAACCGTCAATACATTAATAAAACTATGTGTGCAATGTACGAGGCGAATCGGTGGTAGTCTGCGGGGCTCTAACGAAGTTTTATGGGAAATAGCAAAACTGCACACCAATTTCCAATATCAACTGTCTTCCTTTTAGTAACATTTGAGTACATTATTTGTAATGTGAACTACTTCTTTGCTATCATGCAACCATTTAAAAAATGAATGCTCTCAAGAAAAAGACAGATACCTCACACTGGACATGAATTAATGGTCCACGCATACGCAAGCATTGCCCTTAACAAGTCGGCAATTAACAACTTTCATGATGGAATATCGTGCTGAATTACCATTACAAGACCTTACATTAGAAACAGAGGGTTGTACCAAAAATCCATGGAAAAAAACAAATAAATTTTTTTAAGCTTGCACTCAAGCTTGGTGTTAAATAGAAATACAATGTAGACTTCTAAAATTAGAATTTTCTTCAAAAGTCGTAGTATTTTCCACCTAAAGAAAATAAAATATCAAATACATAAAAACCCATTCTTATTCCATCAGAATGTTGTAAGGTATTTGATTTTTATCAAATTTCACTTACGAGTTTGTACCTTTATCGATTTGCTGCCAAATGGCGATTAAATATTTTCACTTTGTCACCCACTAATTTTAAAATTAACTATTCATCAAAGTCCTTCTTTCAAAATGAGCTGTAATAAATTCGTATATGGGATAAATAATCTTGTCAACTATTTAAACGGATATACTCAGGGAAAACACTTAAAGTCTCCAAGAATATCGGGTCTTACATATAGCTTTCTTCAAATTGTCCATGTTGTTCATATGATTAATACATGCTCTTTTTTCAGAATTTTTTAAAACGACATTAAAGGACATTATTATTAGTATTTTTAACTAAATGAATTGTGGAATGTGTTTTAAAAGGTTTTGAAGTTTTTTCCGCGTGGCTGTTGTATTACTTAAATCTTTGGAAATTAGTTGCCGTCAAGCAACAATAATTCCTGAACTGATCCAAGATAACCTTTGTAATGATCAGAGAAAGAGGAAATATGCAAGAAAATAGAGAAAATATGCAAGAAAATAGAGAAAATATGCATGCAAATATGTACAAAAAATTGGCAAAATAGGTCATAAAGTAGGACAAGTTTTCGCAAATTTTAACACGGTTTGCTTGAGAAATCCGCAAAATATGACATAATAGGACAAGTTTTCGCCAATATTTACTTTAGTTGCATAAAAAATACGTGAAATGTTTCCAACTTCTATTATATATAGACATTCTAAAGCATATGCATTCAGAAATACGATGCCACACTACCATTTAATATACTTCAGAAGTATGCATGCATTAATTTACGTATGCATAAAAACTACTCCTAAATTTTCTGGGAAAGTGTGTCCTATTTTTGGTTAAAGAATATTTAAAATATGACAAAAATGTCCGAAAATGTAAGCAAAAATGCTAAAATAGGACCGCATATGCACAAAAATCCCTAAATATGTATGTCCTAGGACATAGGACAAAAAAACTCAAAATAGGACAAAATATGTAAAATATGCAAGCATGAAACAATTTCTTTCTACATGGTTCATTCACATGCCAAATGATTTTGTGATAGGTGAAATATTAAAGAATAGGAAAAATCCTAAAATCTCTTTCTCTGGTAATGATACTCTCAAACATTCAAAAGACTGTTTTCCAACTATCGAAAATCTAGCAGAAATTTTAAATCCGGTCTACATCAACAACTCACCATGCCACATAGCAATCAGTAACCATCGTTCAATTGATATTCCTGAGATGGATTTTCCAATCTTGATTAGATCATCCGTACCTGCCACCATCAAAATACCCAAGAAGAGAAATTCACACGTATGGGTTCCTAAAGGAATGGGGCCTCTAAACATAACTTATGAAAGTTATAAACACTTAGAATGCAAATTTTCAAAGCAGTATTTAGTGCCATTTAGTTATGCCCAGAAGCGCTGCGTAGACTTAAACTTTTTATTCTATTCTTCAAATACCCGACCATGGAGTTGCGAAGCAACCATAGAGATCTACCGTGAAGACATTGACGACAACGTTTTCCTTGACTGTTGGGATTTTCTTGTTTACATGAGACCCTCAGAAATCCCCAAATTATATATTACTGTTGAACTTCATCATACAACAGAATTTTGGGCTCATTTATTAAGAGACTGGTATTGGGATGCTGGTTTAGTAACCAGCACAATGAGTCAGTATGACAAAGGAAGAGGGAGGTTAACAAATGAGGTTTACGTCACTCTAAGTGTTAATCAAACATCAAACCTAATCGATCATTTAGGAGTTGTCATGTTGCCCGAATCAGTGACATATTTGGAATATTTTGAAATACCACTGAATACCTGGACATGGAACATCATGTCAGCGGTTGATCTTCTCAAGCTTTTCGCTACTCATTCAAATGATATTGTATTCTGGCACATGGACAATATATATTACAACGGTTATGAAATGGACATGATGCACCATCTAATACGTTGTAAAAATATTTATGATGGCTCAAAATCACATGTAGTTAAACAATTTAATGATGACGAACAACAATTGTTTCACGCTTACGCTTATGAATTGCAAGGCATAATGCTGAATTTTACCCATTTGCTGAATTTGAAAGGTAAAGTATGCACTAATCGAATACCCCGAAATCCACATACAACACTCGAAGAATGGAGTCAAGGCTTAATTCCAGCTGTGCGATGGATAATTCGAGGTGTCCCATTTATTTTTCCGCAAATGTACAAAACCACACAACTTCAGGTGAACGTAACAATGGCTTCTCTGAGATTTGTGAGCTGCTGAGAAAT